>JAPYYV010003781.1:0-18404 GCA_030522625.1 Copidosoma aretas
GGGGGGGGGGCTCCGATCGGTTGTTCAAACGCATCCATTAACTGATATTATAACCAACAGAGCTGGGTCAGTTAGAGTTGGTTTGAAAATTTACCATCGGGAATCCGTTGAAAGTAAGAAAATAATTTCTTTCGCTGTTTTTTTTTTCCAATTTCAAGGTCGTTTCGAACCGTTTTACTCGAAAACTTTCCCTTTTCAGACAGTTTGGGAAAGTATTTTTATCCAAGTACAACCTGATAATATATTTTAAAAAGCACAACGCTGATATGAAAGCAAATGTGCGAGCAAAATACAGTTGGAGAATCATAATGCATATTCGTAATCGTAAGTAGGTCGGAAAACCGTATCACCGTGGTATCGACAAAAACTTAAAAAAAAAAAAAAACATTGAATACTTATTTTCCAGCAAAACTTGCTCGAACATTTAAAAATAAAGTTTTCCCGGTCACTTGTCGCGTGACGCCATCGCCATGTATGCATCGGAGATAGTTATTCCCAAAGAAAAGTGGCCGTGTAACGTTATACATATACTTATAAATAAGTACTGTAGTACTCGTCTTTCGTAACCACTCATGGTCTGACTGACGTCATATTATGTGCTCTCACGGGCACGTATATACTTATGAGATGCAGCTGGAGTCATGGCTCACGTGCTTTAAATGGACATATCGTGCCACACGAATCTCGAGAGCGGGGGAGAATAAGATGAAGGAAAAAGAAAAAACACGACACGGCGCCAGCGTCCAAGATTTTTTACGTCGAGTCATTGATCGTCTTCTTTTGACATTGGAGAACAAAATTTTGTTAGTTCGGAGGCGTCTTTAAATTAGTGCGCCTGTAAGTACCGAACGATGGATTGAAATTCAACATGCGTGCAGTCCGACTCGGGCGCGTGAATAATTCATACAGCGCGAACTTTATGGAGAGAGATGCGCGCCCGTTTGACGCCAGCACACCGATCAAAAGTACAGTGGTTTACGATTGTTTCGGTCGCGGGGGGGGTGGGGGGGAGAGCGACTTTTTCGAGATCACAACGAACAACAGACTGCGGATTGCACGAGAAATCCGAGCGCAATAATGCCAAGGCTATCCTCGGCAAGTGATTCGATCGGGCTGATCATCTCTTCGGCAAACGTTGACTCAGAGCTCTCGCGAGCGAGCAACGCGTCGGAAATACAATTAGCGCATGCGGCGCGCGACTGGCAGGACTATCATATGCCTGCGCGCTGTTACGATAAATATACACTTTGCAATAATAACAATAATAATAATAATTATGTAATCGCACTTTCCGTGACAACACTCCGTGGCCCTGCAGTGATGATGTGATTTTTCGGCCGTCGCGCGCTCACTCGTCCAACACCCCCAGGGCTGTCTCTGCTCGCGCCTTGTATTGTACAAGATATCGCTTCTCCGGCCTTGCGAGGGAACCGCGCGCACTTTTTTATCCTCGATCACGAACGCGGCGCAATTATAAAATGCACGAGTGCCCGTTCGACGAAGCTACGCCGAATCGCGAAGAATACACTCTGAACTCGGGCTGTTGATTTTAAGGCAGAGAGTCTTGATATCGCGAGCTAATCCGGCATCTCGCAGCCACTTGGCATTCGTATAATGAGCTTCTGAAGGATCTCGAGAGAGATGCGCGCGGGTTTGATCTCTTTTGTCGGCTCTTTTTCTCTCCTCCTCTAAAGGTTCTCCGCGCACAATGAACGCTCTCTTTTCATCTCTTGGGAGCTATCGCGTTTTTAATCGCAAAATTAATCCAACTCGTCTAATCCTTGCTGATGGTACTTTTAATTGGATCGCCGGTATGATAATCGACGGCAGCGGACGTTCAATTTAAAATGTTCCCCTAAAAATGTGATTTTACTTGCTGCTAAACAATATAGACTTGAATTCGAGTTGTCATTTTGTGTCGAAACCTTATTATGCGACTGTAGCACCGTATCAAATTGCCTGCAATAATCACTCATGGATGTTTAATAGTTGATTTTTGTTAACCGACAGGATAGATATTGGCGGAGCAACGCGTAAGATCGTGGCGATTGCTTTATGAATAGTAATATATAGCAACAATACGGAGAAAGACCTCGAAAAAATCTGTGACATCAGTGGCAATGCGTGAAGTAATGTATTAAAATAAATTGAGGTCGTTTTTCCACAAACTCCCAGTTTTTCCAAAGTTTATCAGTATTCGGTATCCAAGCTTCTCTATTAAACGCTCATTTGCTGTAACGCATAGCAAAGTTATCATATCTCCGCGCGTGCTGTCTGAATTTCTAATCGCTTTCGGTTATATCTCGTGTGTCACTCCCAGGGTATTTCTCGGATGCATTGAAAAAAATACAAATATTCTAACTGTAGCTTTTTAAAATTTACAGTTATTACGCACTGCACTGCACGTGTTTTCTAAATCGGTGGTCGAACATACTTGTAATAATAAATTCTTTTGCGCATAAAGGCAGTGACAATGACTTGTACTATGCTAATGCTATAAAAATAGTCGGGAAAACAAGTCCGCCTGACACTTATGAGTCACTATCCGCGATCCGTCCACCGGATAATGTATACTTAGCTCAAGAGCCAATACTCGCGATTAATAGTCTCTGACAATCTCGATGCAGCGAATAAACAGTGAGAAAGATACACTATACGGGTATACATGCATAATACTTGATGCATGAGAATGAATCACAATTTATTTGACCGGCATCCAAAAGCCTCGGAACCCCAGCTGCGGGCGACAATCTGCAGCAGACAAGTCGCACGTTGCTTTTCAAACGACGATTAAACACTCACACTAATATATGTACATTCATACGCATGGATTCGAATTATTTTTTTTTTCAGCCGACCCGCGATTCCCTCCTCAAATTTGGCGGCGTCGCGACTTACACGCGAATCGAAAATAGTTCCTGACGCATCGGTCTCCCCCCCCCATCTTTCATTCAACCCGCGCAGTAGCGGCGGCGCATTATTTTCGTGAAAAAAAGCACGAACGCAGAACGACTGGAAACGCGAGAAGTATGCGGGACGATGGACGTGATTTTGAAATAAACAAGAAGATCGCGAGAATGTAAGGAGAGCGCGCCGCCGCCGCGCGCGATGACTGTGTTGCACAATGATCGCGCGCTCGCGCCCACCGTCGCCGCGTGGTCTAAAATTGTCGAGCGCCGGTCTCGTCTCCCTCGCCCTCCCCCTACGTAATGCGTCTCTCTCTGTCTCTTGCTCCGCGATGAACTTTTCTGTGCGTCTCGCGCTGGCGAGCTTTCGCCGTTATTGACGGCGCGCGGGTTCGTGCAACAACTATGCAACGTAGCCCTGGTGTGCTCGCCGACGCGGGGCGCAGGGATTTTTCGGGGCTCTTCGGAGACTCGTCGGCCGCGGCGGTGATTCGACGGGCACAGTGTAATTTCATACTATCGCATCGTGCACCGGCTTCATCCCCTCTCGAGGATACCATCACCTTATGCATCTCTTTTATTATTACTTGCCGTCAATTGAGCATGGAGTCGCTCGAGCCGTATACATCACTTTTGGCTGTTTTTATCAAGATGCGCGAATTCAGCTCGAGCTGAAGGGGGAAGGTGAAGAATATCTCGAATGCCTCCGGAGGCATCTCGAGCGAGCGCATTCTTTGTACACTATCTCGCGTTCGCGGAACGCATTTGACTTTACGCGCTTCGGCAGCCGGGAGGTGAAAGCTCCTGTCTCTGCCGCTATTCAACTGTGTGTATATAATATATATATATATATATATATCGGTCGCTGGCACGCAAAAGTTATTTGTTTACGTTTAGATTGATACGCTTCGATTCAAGCGCTGATTGTATTCACGCTTAAATCTTCACGCGAATGTACTTACAGTTTTTTCCTCTCTGATAAACAATCGCAGGTATAAATTGTACTAATAATACTCGGTACGTCCTACACACATGTCAAAAAAAAAAAAAAATACCCCCCGATTATCGTTGATCGTCTCTTTCTGAGATTCATCGGATCTCATCGACGGACATTAATCTGATGTAGAATAGCATACTTAGTGCTACTGATCATACTTTAAACACATCGCGTGGAGCTTTCGAGAAAGAGAGCCCCGATTACTTGGGGGAAAAAATCAAACTCCACGAGGCAAACGCTTGCAGACTCCACCCACATCGTCGATTGCAAGCTCAAGCTGATCCTCGGCCTGATATGGACCCTCATCCTGCACTACTCCATCTCGATGCCGATGTGGCCGGACGACGAAAGCAGCCCGGACAAGGGCGCCACCCCGAAGCAGCGCCTGATGCAGTGGATCCAGTCGAAGATACCCGATCTGCCCATCTCCAACTTCACCTCGGACTGGAACGACGGCCGGGCGGTCGGTGCCCTCGTCGACGCCGTCGCCCCCGGCCTCTGTCCCGACTGGCAGGACTGGAACCCCAAGGATGCCGTGCAGAACGCGTCCGAGGCCATGGGCTTGGCCGACGACTGGCTCAACATACCTCAGGTGCGTTTGGGCACGTGCATGCATTCACATATTATATAACATGTGTATATCGACGCGACGCGCGACTGCTCGTTAACGGGACATCGGCGCATTCTCGGGAAAAACCTCGCTATCGCGGTTTATACAAATATTTGTGCCGGAGTATGGGTGGAGCGGTGGTGATAAAACAGAGATACTTTTCGGTGTTTGAAATCGAGGCATTTTTCACATGCTGAGAGTTTCTATTGAAACTATAAAGCTCCGTATGAAACGATGATAAATATAAAATTTCTGTATACCCCCCTCGAGTCTCTCGACGCGGACGAGCTGAAGTTGTCGAATGTTTTCAGCTGATCAAACCGGAGGAAATGATCAACCCCAACATCGACGAAATGTCCATGATGACGTACCTCTCTCAGTACCCCAACGCTAAGTTGAAGCCGGGTGCACCGCTGCGCCCGAAAACGAATCCAAACAGGTAATGTTTATTTTCTTGTTTGCACACTCTGTGTTTGTCATCGAAACATCCTATCTTTTTATTGTATATTTCGTACACGCGTATGTTATTATTGCGTTATTTTCATGCTACGATCACGAATATTCATGTGTTATCATTAAATTATTGAATGTACGTACAAGATATGACAATACGGTTATTGCTTTGAAGAGAAGAAAAAAAAGAAAGAAAGAAACGATCTGTGATGGAAAAAAGTTGAATAATTCATAAATTTATTTCATGCCTCGAACGCAGTGTGCCGCCACCGCGGTAAGTCATTCAACGCGCATCGCTTCTCTGTATTAAGCACTGGATAACCGTAACACACGTACAATGACATGCTGTAGTCCTAGAGCGGATTGGGTTTTTTCGTTTTTCTCCCAGCACATTAATATATTTGCCAATTTGCCATGCGCCGTTTTTTTTTATTTCAGTAGCAAGCACCGCTTTACGCTTCGCTTGTCGAGCGCGTATTTATAGATTTATACACACCTATGCCACTTATACCGCTGCGTCGATTATTTATTTCGCACATTCATATACTTACCATGATTTCATTAACATTTTCAGTTGGGCACGATTGTTTTTTCATTTCCCCTCCCTTTTGCTTTACGAAAGACGCTGCTCGTGCTGCTGATGCTGCTTACGTCCAATAATATAACAGCATTAAACCAACTGATCGAAAATGCAAAATCATTTTTTATTTTTTGTTTTACGCACAAATGGAATTACATTGAGCTATTCCTGTTACATTTGTTTTAAAATTGTTCAAATATGCAGCTTTGATAACATTAACGCCAGGCGTTCAGTCATAACAACAGTTTTTTATTTTATTTATAATATGCTTTTAACCGACTGATGCGATATCATTTAGCTGTATAAAATTTTATCTGAGAAGCGTTAAAATTTGCGCACCGGAAGGTAAGGGTTGAGCAAGTGTACAGGTTGCGGAGAATGTTGCAGGGTAAGAGCTTACGGACCTGGAATCGAACCGACGGGCCCAGTCACCGAAGCCCCGGCCAACTTTATCGTCGAGACATTTTCCGCTGGTAAAGGAAATGTGGAAGTTACCGTCGACGATCCGAAGGGTGTTAAATTACCGGTAAGGCGTCGTACTTATCGTTTTGTGTTTTGTTCTTTCTCTTCTGATTCATTATACTTGATTTAACCCGAATATGCTATACTCATTGTGCCCTTTTGTTGTCAGGTTGTTTATTTTCGACCCCCCGTTTTTCGCCTATTTTTCGTATATTTTTTCAACGATATTTGAGATGAGAACTGTTGACTGTCGGGTTTTCCCTGTGTCGTATTTTTTAGAATTTTGCACATCATTAGAAAACATCCGAATGTTTGATAATCATCAGGCACGACTGCTACGTATTACATTTTGTTCGGGAGCGATACTATGGAATAATTTATTTTCTTAACTCTATAATCCAGGGCTAACGTCATTTCTCTGATCTGAACGCAAACAAAATTTCTACGAATAAAACAATTCTTGACGCGAATCGAAGATTAGTCTTATAGATGTTACAATGATTTCTTTTATTCTGGTGATAAGTGTAACAAGCGTGCCTCATATGATGTAAAAAAGTTCAATCATTTGCATAAATGTGTAGTAGCCGTGACTTTTTGAACCCTGCAGAAGAAATTTTGTTTTCGATGTTTATTTTTGAAAATTGTTTTTCTCCAGTCGTGAATATTTTTTTTGCACATTGAAATTTTTCATGTGTCTCTCTATGTTGAACATAATATGTCATGTATGTGTCACTGAAAAGAAGCTCACCTTGTAGAATATGATCTTCTACAGCTTCACGCCTGTAGGCATATTCGTACACGTATTCCTTGCGAATACGCACGGAGGTAAGGTATTGCATTATCCTCGCGAAACATCCATGAAAAACTGGATAGTTGGCGAGTGCGTATGATAAAGATGTTGTTGACTAAGCGTTTGAAACTCACCCACGTAACAAATTTTGTTTTTTTTTTCAATTATTAACCCAGAGCAATGAAAAATGAGTAAACGCAGGATGTAGCTAAGGAGAGAAATTCATCATTGTCGCGTGACTGGGTTGCAGGTAAACATTAGGTTCAACAACGACCGCAACCTCACGTACTCGGTGTCGTACACGCCGAAGAACGAGGGCCAGCACAAGGTGCGCGTCCTATTTGCGGGTCGCGAGATCCCCAAGAGCCCGTACTCGGTGATGGTAGAGGGCCGCGCCGGAGACCCGACCAAGGTAACGGCGAGTGGACCGGGTCTCCTGCCCGACGGCGTCGTCGTCAACCGGCCCACCTACTTCGAGGTATTCACCAAAGACGCGGGCAAGGGTGCGCCCGAAGTCATCATCCTCGACCCTCAGGTTGGTCTCGATACTTGTGCATGTATAATATGTACACGCGCACGCAATATCACTCCATCGTGGTTTATGTTGCGTCGCACCTTTCACAGGGCAACAGAGCAACGGTGCCGGTCAAGCTGAGCCAGACCGCGCCCGATGTCTGGCGCTGCGAGTACATATCGCCTATAATCGGCCTGCACTCGGTCAACATATTCTTCGCCGGCAAGCTCATACCCAACAACCCCATCGGGGTGCGCGTGGCGCCGGTCTCCGACGCGCGAAAGTGCCGAGCCTACGGTCGCGGCCTACTGGCCAATGGCGTGCGCGTCAGGGACGACGCGGATTTCAAGATCTTCACCAAGGGCGCGGGCGAGGGTCTGCCCGAGGTCAAGATCATCGCGCCGGGTGGCGTCAACCTGCAAGCCAAGTGCGTATCATTCATACATTTTCCACGTTCGATGAATTTTGTAAGAGAACACTAAACATACGTCTGATCGCGACGGTAGTTTGAAAAAAATCGACGACACGTCGTACGAGTGCCACTACTACCCGGTCAAGGACGGCCGTCACATTGTCATGGTGACCTACGGGGGCAAGGAGATACCGAACTCGCCCTTCGAAGTCAACGTCGGCGTTTACAAGGAGTCCGACATTCGCGTCTTCGGGCCGGGTCTGCACGGCGGCGTGGTCGGGCACCCGGCTCGCTTCACCGTGGATACGAACGGGGAGACCGGAGCCCTTGGCTTTTCGATCGAAGGGCCCTCAAAGGCGAAAATCGAGTGCCACGACAACGGCGACGGAACAGCCGACGTCGAGTACATGCCGACGGCCCCCGGGCCCTACGCCGTCCACATACTCTGCGACAACGAGGACATTCCAAAGTCACCCTACATCGCCACCATCGTCCCCAAGAGCGACTTCGATCCCGACAAAGTACATTATCCTTTTGGGGCTTCGAATGGGCATTTTTCGTGATAACGGTAGTGAACAAATATGCCATTTGTCCAGGTCGAGGTTCACGGGCCTGGAATTCAGCCCTCGGGCTTGGTCATGGATAAGCCGACAAACTTTACCGTCGACGTGAAGAAAGCCGGCCAAGCTCCCCTGGAGGTGGCCATTCAGGATGCCCTCGGCAGGGACGTGCCAATTAAGCTTGAGGACAAGCGCGACGGAACGATACAGGCACAATACAAACCGACCTCTGGATCTCAACACGTCGTACAGGTGGGCACAACCGCGTAATACGTCGCTATAATGGAAGAGAACACGCGTGATCGATCTGGCAAAACTATAATTTCAGGTCAACTACGGCGGTGTCGCCACGAAAAAGTCGCCCTACAGAGTTAAAGTCGAGGCTCCGTTGAATCCTGCACTGGTGCAGGCCTTCGGTCCCGGGCTCGACAAGCCCGTCAGGACGAATACTCCAACTCACTTTAATGTCAACTGTCGCGAGGCTGGTCCTGGTGAATTGAAGGTCGACATGAAGACTCCGGACGGCCGTGACTTGCCGATCCAGCTGAGCGACAACGATGACGGCACCTATACGGTCGATTACACCGCACCAGAGCCCGGCACCTACACCGTCAACTTGAATTACGGAGGCTTGAAAGTACCCAAGAGCCCCATGAAAGTCAAGGTCCTGCCACACGTCGATGTTTCGAAAGTCAAAATCGATGGCCTGTCACCGAGTGAGTATTATGAGAAGTTTTTAAGTTTTTTTTTTTTACACCACCCACTCGTGATCTCGGTCGGTAAGACAGTGATTTTCAAAGAGATGCTCATTTATAGTTGTGCGAATTATTATTATTGTTATTTTATAAATCATTTTGGCTTTCTTTGCTGATGCAATTCTTAAAATTAGCATCTCTTTGAAGGTCGTAACCAAGTCGCGTAGGTCATCCACAGGAATGAGGGGGATGGTCCCAAAGTGAAAGTTACAAATGCGTATATTTGTCAAAGTGTAGAAATCGCCAGAGTTTGCGTGGGCACAAAAAATAGGAAAGAGAATAGCGTCTTATAACGTGGTGAAACGTTGGAAAATACGTAAACGTACAAATATAGCGCATCTCGCTAAAGAGGAGGAAGAAAGAAGAAGAAGAGAAAGAATATAGCGTATGAATGTGTAGTATAGGGGCCTAGAGCGAAAATTCCAGCAGAATCCGTGACGAACACGCGAGTTTATTCTCGGCCGAAAAACGAAGAGAGCTTTTCTATAAATATGTTGACTCTGAGCCGGATAAATATAATATACGCGGCTCGGAAAGCGATAGCTTCAATGATACATCCAATGGGGCAGTCCCCGAGAGCCACCGATTCGCCTCCTCGCGGCTTGTCCTCTGTGGACGAGGTAACGCGGCTCAAGTACTTGCCAGTAGTTGTGTTACAGTTTCTTATGTGATAATTACTTATTATTAATAATAATCATAATACCTGACTACACTGATTGGGCACGCGATGACTTATCAAACTACTACTACTACTACTACTACTACTACTATACGCTGAACAAGTGAACTGCTTATTATGTGGCTATGGCGCTCTCTAACTTTCTGTAGACGTGTAATAATATCTATGGATTGACACGATTGATATAGAAACGATGAAAAGCAAAAGTAATAATAATAAAAATCCTCCCGCGCTTTATTTATAATATAAGTTTCCACGATTGCTGGTTCTTGTGAATAATAACCGCTTGAGCTGACTCACTCAAAAAACCGGCAGCAGCAGGTCTTTCGCGCACTCTGCCCGCTGAGGCTCCACAGCAGCAGCAGCAGCAGCAGCAGCATCATTGGCATCAGCAGCAACGGTGGCGGAGCTGTAGTAGCAGTAGCCGCGTCGTTCGATATAAAGCGGTATCGAGAGAGCGGGCAATAATCGCGGTGCTAATGTACATACTTTTTTTTTTTTTTTTTTTTTTTTTTTTTTTTTTTTTTTTTTACTTTGTTCTTTTATCAAATTATTTCACGAATACACACGATTGATCGACAGCCTAAAATTTTACGCTCGCACGTTGCACCGATATATTATATACATACATTATTATAATAATAATAATAATAATAATAATAATAATAATAATACCTATATAAGAGACGATTGAATAAACCGACGCTCAGCGGCCCTTGGCAATTGTAAAGTAAAAAAAGAATAAAACGAGGCGGCGGCCCTTTAAAGCCGCGCCGCTCAACAGCATCCAGCAGTTCCGCGTGCTGACCCAGGCCGCGGGCGATCCCGGGGAGGCCCAGGTCTCGATAAGCGCGCCCTCGGGCTCACGGCCCCGCGCCCTCGTCCGGCCGACCGAGGCCGGCCATCTGGTCAGCTTCACGCCCACGGAGCCGGGCGAGCACCTGATCGGCGTGAGCTTCGCCGGCGAGCCGGTACCCGGCTACCCGCATCGGATGCTCGCCGTGGAGAGCTGCCAGCCAGGCAGGGTACGGGCCGAGGGCCCAGGCTTGAGCCACGGGCTGGTCGACCGGCCGGCCGAGTTTCTCATAGACACGCGGGGCGCCGGCCAGGGCGGCCTCGGGGTCACCGTGGAAGGCCCCTGCGAGGCGGCCATCAACTGCCGGGACAACGGGGACGGGACGTGCGGCGTCGCTTATCTGCCGACCGAGGCCGGTGACTATACCATCAACATCACCTTCAACGAGCAGCACATACCCGGCTCGCCCTTCGAGGCCATCGTCTACGAGGAGGCGGCGGCCGCCGGAGCCGCCGCGCTTCCGCCGCCCCCCGACCTCGGCAGGGTTCGGATCTACGGTCCCGGAGTCAAGCCTCATGGTCAGCAGCATCATCACCATCGCGTCATGCATACATCATATACTACCATGTTGTAGCCACCACCCCTTGTTGTTTTTTTTGTCCCCCTATATTTGTTCTCTCTCTCTCTCTCTCTCTCTCTCTTTCTACCGTGTCTATCTCTGCTGCTGCTGCTGCTGCTGCTGCTGCTGCTGCTATCGTGCTCTGGAGAAGTGCCATCATCCGCGGGGTGGGGGACGAAGATGCCACCGCCTGCAGCTTCTTCATACTCTCTATACTTGCTCTTCTGTACAAAGCATGCGGTTGTGTGTATACATAATATATACACTGCAGGACATATTTTCCCCGAGTTTTGTGCCGTTCGTTTGTTACCTATATTATTAAAGCATGCCGAGCTCGAGAGTGCGCACGTTTTTGGTGTGTCGTTTCCCTATAGTTGTTAGTTTGTTTATTTAGTCAATCGTTGTTGCACCCGATTTATTTTTCGCAGCCCGATTCCTGGATTTTTGCACCGTTCGTTGTTGCTCTAATAAATATGATATGTATATATGTGACTGTTTGGCGTTCTTAACAGATCAGTTGATCAATTTTATTGAAAAAATGAGAAAAAAAACCGTTAGTCGATATATCTTTCTCGTTCGAGAATAACCACAAGTACTTGGCCGCTGTCGGTTGTTCTACCGCGGTGTACAATTTTGTGAATGACAATACACGATGATCGTTATATATGTATCTGCGTTTCTAAACTTCAATATTCAATATCTGCACCATACCTATACATGTTTTAATATCGAAGCTCGATAAAACCTCATATACGTTCGTTTCAGGCCTGAACCTGTACCAGCCCACCGAGTTCACGATCGACACGCGAGCCGTGGGCAAGCCCAAGACCGAAAGGGAGAACATACAGTGCAAGATAAGCAATCCGAGCGGCAGCACGACCGAAAAGGTGATAACGCCCCAGGCCGACGGCACCTACCGCGTCAATTACACCCCCATCGAGGAGGGCCCCCACACCATCGACGTCCACTACGACGGTATAGCCGTGCCGAACTCGCCCTTCAACGTAAACGTCAAGCGCGTCAGTGACGCCAGCAAGTGCCGCGCCTACGGCCCTGGACTCCAGAGGGGCATCGTCAACAGGCCCAACAAGTTCACCGTCGAGACGAAAGGTGCGAGGAATACATCACACGGGCATTTTATGATCCATCCACAATCATCACTTGACGGTACGAATGATCTTGAAATCTTGCCCCGCTCCAGATGCTGGATCCGGCGGACTCGGCCTGGCCATCGAGGGCCCCAGCGAGGCTGCCGTCTCCTGCAAGGACAACTGCGACGGCACCTGCAGCGTCGAGTACCTGCCCACCGAGGCCGGCGACTACGACATCAGCATCAAGTTTGCCGAGCAGCACATACCCGGCTCGCCATTCACGGTTATCGCCGACGAGCAGGTGAGCAACCCTCTTTTGCTACACAGTCTCTCCAAAAAATCTCGTATCGCTGAGGCTCCTCGGGACAAATCGATCGAATGAAAAACGAAAACCCCGACCCCCTTTGCAGCAGGAAGATGTCAGCAACGCGTTCGCCTACGGGCCGGGCGTGGAGCCGCGCGGGGTGCACGAGGGCGTGCTGGCCACCTTCACCGTCGACAGCAGTAGGGCGCCGAACGCGCCGATCGACGTCAAAGTCAAGACTGATCGCGGCACGATCGGCAAGCCCGAGATCAAGAGTATCGGCAACAACCTGTGGGGCGTCACGTACATGCCCTCGCAGGCCGGCAGCACCGTACAGGTGGACGTCAACTACGGCGGCAAGCCGATCCAGAAGAGCCCCTTCAGGATCAAGGTCGAGTCGGGCGGCTGCGACGCCGACAAGGTCGTGCTCTCCGGCCCTGGGGTACAGCCCGTCACCACCGCCTCCTTCCCGGCCGACTTTGTCGTCGACACCTCCAAGGCCGGCTACGGCGACCTAGAGGTGCAAGTGCTGGTAAGTGCAGTGCCTATACATATCCACCTACCGAACCGCCTACGAATTTGACGCTGATTCATCGTGTAATTTGTATTTGCAGGGCCCGGATCAGACGCCGCGCAAGGTCGACATCCGCAAGATCGCGGACGGCAAGCACAAGGTGACGTATGTGCCGGACGACTGCGGTCGGTACAAGGTGAGCGTCAAGTACGACGGCAAGGAGGTGCCCAGCAGTCCGGTCAACGTGCAGAGCGTATCGACCGGTAAGGCCGACGCGGTTAAGATCAAAGAGGGCGTCCAGCGCACTCTGGCCCAGGGCGAAGAGCACTGCATTACCGTCGATACCGAGGACGCCGGCCGTGGCGCCGTCACCTGCCGCATACGCTCTACCTCCGGAAGGTAAGCCGATAAGTTTCATCTTTCACCCGTTTACCGCGGGCGCTGCGCCAACTCGTGCAGGTGTTTTTTTTTTATTTTTTTTTTCAATTAGTACGCGTCACTCTTGGACGTTTTTGTCGCACGTTCTTTCTTTACTTTTACTTTTACTTTGCGACAACAAAATTTGCTCGATAAAGCCCAGTAACTTGCCGGTATATATGTTGCACCGTGTAGTTTCACGACGAAAGCGTTTTCCGCGACGAGTTTGCCAGTAGATGCAGTTTATGTTGTTCGAGCTTGAAAATTACACTTGTGTATTTTTATTCTCGCGAATATTGTCATTTTCAGGAAAAAAAATGATTTTATATTGTTAGTGAAACTTACGAGACACAGTGTAGCACTCTAAACTCCATTTTTTGTATTCCCTTTAGAAATCTCAAAATGACTTATTTGTCCGAGAGATTGTTCAACCAATTAGCTGCTAACGAGCGGGCGGTACTTACTAATGCGCTGCTAATCTTTTCCAAAAGACGCAACCATGCCGAAAAACCACGAAAACCTATGCGTCAAACTTGTACTGCGCGGGCCAAATCGTACACCTTGGAGCTCGTTGCGTGAAAAAAAAAAGCCCAACGATTATGAAACAGCTCGGTTTTTAAATAAAGCGACGAAAAAAACGGGAAACGACGAAAATTCATCGCGCGCGCTCTGGACAGCCGACGAGTCGAACGTTCAAACGTACACATGCATTTATTTTAAGCTTAGCGAACGAGCATGGCCCGTTCTCTCCCTCTACGCGCGACATCACCCGTATTATATACACGGGTATATTATGTAGACGCCTCGTCGGGCAATGCATCACGCGTAAGGAGCCCGCCCGGCCGAGTCCATCCTGCCGTTTAATCTCTCGCGCGCGCGGGTATCAATCCCCGAGACAGCCGACAACGTGTTTCAATTTGCATAATCGGTGCGATGCCTCGCCTGCTGCGGACGATCGCGCGGTCGGGGGCGTCGCGACGATCGGAAAAGAAAATCGAACGAAGCCCCGATCTAATTTCGGACGGTATTATACGCACACTTACAACGCACTGCTGCACGAGAAAACAAATGCGCGCTTCGTCAAATCATCCGCGCGCCCGATGGAAAATACACAGTAGTTCCGGGGAAGCCGATTCTCCATCGTACAATCATGACGTCTGCTTGCTCGCACAAAACGGCGCGTTCGATGCTTATTCGCGGAACGAGCGATCGAGTGCGTATCGACGTGTAGCTTTTTTCTTTTTCCAGCGAGGACGTCGACATCGACATCGAGGAGAACACCGACGGCACCGTGGACATCTACTACACGGTGGCCGATGCCGGTGACTACACCCTCAACATCAAGTTCGGAGGCCAGCCGATCCCGAACGGCCTCTACACCTTCACCGTGAGTATACATATAATTATGTATACGCGTATACACGAATGATTGAAACAAATTAATGTCGCTCGTCTTGCCGGAGAATCCCGGGAGACGAAAAAACAAAAAGGCGCCCGCCATCCGGTTTATTTAGCCTGCAGTATCGTTTCGTCCGGCCGCTGCTCCATATAGCTATACTTATAATATGTACCTCTCCCCTCAAAGAAAACATACAGCAGCTAGAGCCAGAGGTGCTGACGACGACTATGATACCCACTCTACGTAGCATCTCTCGGCGGCCGCTGATGCTGCCGTTGCTTTTCTCTCTTTCTCCGAAATATCTCGGATCGGGCGTGGGAGGGGAGCCGCGAGCGCGCGGGTCTATCTATAGAGGCGACTATATGAATGCGCCTACCGACTACACGCGGCAGGACATTGTCGCGGGAGGCCTCCAGTCCGACACAGTTCAGTCCGTAGGCTCATCTTCGTCGCGTCGAGCCCCCCCGGCCGGGCCATATATAATACATATAGTGTGTCAATCGAGCATCGACGGCGGTATATAGCAGTATATAGTATCATAAGCAACGGTCAGCTGACACCCCAACTTTATTGGAGCATCCCCCTTCTCTGCTGCACTCTATAATAAGTATACGCAACACACACACATATATATATATATATATATATGTATATAATATATATACAAGTTACATAGTTATAAGTGCAGCTGCGCGCGCGCTTCACCTGTCGAGACCGTACCTTAGACACGCGTCGTTAAATGGGAACGCAGCCACCCGCGAGCCGCTCGTCCTCCCACTCCGATCCAAAATTTCCTCCCTCGCGGATCGGAGCGCGGCTCCCTTGCACCGTCCAGTTTGTCAGCAGCCATCGCACCTGTGGGTAGGTTATACCAGTCGGTCATTTGGCCAAGGCAAACGGATAATATTATGGTCGTTCAACCATTCGATCGGGGTTGGTTGTTATCCCTCGCATCGGCCGCGTCTTGTACCTATTTGTAGGATAGGTCTTGCACAAATGTCATCCGAGCGAGTATAAAATGCACAATCAAACATTGTACCCCCGTGTGTATCCGTTTTCCCCCCCGCCCCACCTATTTTATTTATAGTCGACGACAAAGTGTGGAGGGTTACCTCATCTACAACGTACTTGTACTATATATATACATGACGGCACCGCGCGACTAGGGCGTGCAAGCAACGCGTACGCTTTAATTGATTGTTATTTTTGGCCAAATAATCAAGCAGCGCCAGCCCGACTTTTCCCAGCTCCGGGGCGTTTTATCACCACAGCGGCCAGCAGCGGAAAGTCGAGCGAAATGTGTCCCGGAGTACTCGCATGCGGGCGCGAAGGGGAGCGAGAGCCGCGGCCGGCGTATGGTTATTAAACGGCTATATTCGCGAGCGCCGTTGTATATATATATATATATATTATTATTTATAATTAGAAATAAAGAAAGCGGGAGGCAGTAGCGGTGGCAGCGGATCCTAACCGATCGCGACAACTCGGGGCGCTGTTGCGCGTACCGCCCGGCTATTTTCCCGCGTCCCGCTGGACGGGCGTATTTTTACATCCTCTGCACGACGTTATGCCGCTTTGCCCCGCGCCATCCGGTCGAGGTGATCCGCGCCTTCCCACATCGAAGAGTCGACCGCCGTACGCGCGCACGGAGTCTTTGCGGTGTATGTACGCAAAAGGAGGGGATGATGAAGAAGAAAGAAAGAAAAAAAAAAAGAGGGGCATCGGGCTCGAGCTCCGATCGCCAGCCGTTGGGGATTCAGTCGCGCGGGCTTGTTTTGAAACACAATCCGCTCCCATGCGGCTGTGGACACCGGGAGTGTTTCTGCTGCCGCGAGGGAGGAACTGCCGGGGCGCCCTCGCGGACTATTTCGAGTGCTGGTCGGCAGGCTTTCCCGAATTTATAAGCGCGCGCTCGCATGCGCGCGTTTTAGCGAAAGCTGCCGAGGAGTGGGTGTACTGCCCGAGCCGGCCTCCTCTCTGAATTAATGACTTTGGTTAAATTAAACGTCGCACCTCGCTTCACAAGACGCGCTCGCTTCCCCCTCCCCCGGCCGCTCTTTCTTCGGCTTTTCCCTTTTGCCCGCCCGATGTTCGATGGCCCCTTGCGCAAGTACACACGCTTGCGCGAGAGCGTAAATTAAAAGGGCCCAGATACGCGCGTTATTTACACAGCCCAGAGAGCCTTGATCATCTCTCTAATCCGCGCGCTGACAATCATAAATTGCACCGTGCCTAAATGCGACTCACCGCCGCTGCTATTTTTCCACCCTGTTGTGAAGTTCTCCGGTTAGTCTGGGTGCCGAAAGCGGGAAATTTCGTAACAACTCGTTTTTCACGCGTACGCGGTCATTTAACGTGGATCACGCGCGATCGTGTCGAAATCTTTTCGATGAAAAACGCATCAAGGAGCTTCGATTGGGTTTTTCAAAATAACCACGAGATACTTATTTTCATGCGAATTTCCCGGATTCTATCGAGAGGAAAGCGCGTATCCATGGGTGGGAAATGTCTGCAGTGCTGATGTACTTTCCTGGATGAGAAAGAAAAAAAATGGTTGCTCCACTTTTCAAAAACAGCGGCAACCTCGACGACGACGAATGGACGTGCTGAAAACGGGCTTGAAAGTGTTTATAGATCCGCGGCGGGTATTTCCGATGCCGAAGATTCGTCATCTCTTGAAAACAAGTCGGGTCGGCGATCGAAAAGCGTCATCGGTGGCTGGATCGATGGAATGGCCCCCGCAGGGATACGGAAAATGGCAAAAGCTCCATCGGATGGCCGTGTGAAAAAAAAAAAAAAAAAAAAAAGAAGCTACCTCACGGGGCACGGGACGAGTAACAATCGAGTATATTATACCCAACCCAAGACTAACGGGCGCAACAGCTGCGGGATATGCGTGGCACGGGTGGCTGATATTTTCTAAAATAACCGTGGACATCCGAGATGCGTAATATGCCGCGGGGGCGCGCGCGAATCACACGAACGGGCTTATCCGATCGACGCGGTCACCCTCCCCCCGGTGCACCTCCATCGCGTTGCCGAACGACACTTCCGCTCCTCCCCCAAGCACCGGACAGAAATAATCGGCCGATCGGGAGGGCGACAGCCGATACCCGGATAAGCGCGGAACCGCATCGCGCTCGCGGCGTCCGTTGTCCCCGCACCGCGGGGTGGATATTTGTACAGGTATAACACACGCGCGCGAAGTGGGGGAGTTCGCCGGGAGTGGGTGTTGTGCCGTCCGCAAAGCATTATAGCCGCCTCGGGCGCCGATTCGCATTGTCCCTTCCCGGTCTCTCTCTCTATAGCGATCGTAGGCGCGTTCGAGCTTGCACACCGTTGACGCCGCTCCTGTGCCGCTGCTCCCGTCTTCGTCACGTCTCGCGATCGTCGACGCGCTCGCCTATTGTGTTTCGTGTTTTTTTATTTTTTTTCCGTTTTTCGTCGGTGCAGCGCTGTATTTTCTGTTGCTCCTCTCGAGCCCAACTCGTTTGTCAAGTTCGCAGCCGAGGGTAAGTTCGTCCTTTTTTTTTTTTTCCTCTCGCG
>JAPYYV010003782.1:0-21623 GCA_030522625.1 Copidosoma aretas
GGAAGATTCAAGATTTTAATCAAAAAATATCTCTTCTTTACGTGTTTATGACACATTTTTAGGCTAGGTAACGGCTACAAAATATTTTTAATACTTTATGTACTTTACTTAATACAAAAGCTGCAAACTACAGTAATTTTTATAGTACTGTATTGATTGGTTCAGGAGATTCACGATTTGAATCGAAAAATCAACGATTTTTCACCTGATATCGACAGTTTTTTAGGTTAGAAAACGTCTTAATAATGTTTCCAATACTATTTATATATTTTCTTTCATAACACCTACAACTTACAGTAAGTTTTATAATACAATATTTACTTGTTGGGAAGATTCACGATTTTAATCAAAAAATAACTATTTTTCACGTATTTATGACAAATTTTTAGGTTAGGTAACAGCTACAAAATATTATTAATACTTTATCTACTTTACTCAATACAAAAGCTGCAAGCTACAGTAATTTTTATAGTACTGTATTGATTTGTTCAGGAGATTCACGATTTGAATTGAAAAAACAACGATTCTTCACCTGAATTCTACAGTTTTTTAGGTTAGGATATAACTGGAAAATGTTGCTCAAGATTCTCCAGCACTCCTAGATATATGAACTTGTAGCTAAAGGAAGTTTTATGATACTGGATTTTATTTTTAAAGATTTTTACGATTTTCAGTAAATACTTTTTTTTTTATTCATTTTTATATTTTTTGTAGGTTAAAAAACGACTTGGTGGTGTTGACTATATTTTTTCTGTATTTCCACTTCAATAACCTACAAGCTTCAAAAAGTTTTATCGTCCTACCTTACTCCGTTCTGGAGATAAACGATTTTGAGAATAAAAAACCCGATTTTGACCACTGTGTGTCGGTGGAGGGCTGTGGGGTGCCCGAAAATTGGTGGAGGGGATGTGGAGGGGTAGTGGAAGAGGTGGTGAAGGGCAGTGGGGAGGAGGGGGTGTTGGTTATCTCTTTTTCTTAACATGCTTTAAGTTATCGCTTAGCGTAATTGCTCTGATGAATCTAGACTATGATTTCGATTGTAGGGTTTGAATTTTCAGTACGCACGATTTATAATAATGTGATGTACAGAAACTAGCGGTTTGTGCGCTAGCATAGTTAACTCTCTGCAAGTTCATTGCCTAACATGTTTTGTTTTGAAAATAACGCTTGAATGCCAAAACAAATTTTTTTTTTGCCTTTTGTTAACAGAAGAGCTTACTTTTTGATTTACCTTTAAAGGCGCGTTATGCAGGAAAGTGAATCAATAATTTCAACATTTCCTCTCTCTCTCTCTCTCTCTCTCTCTCTCTCTCTCTCTCTCTCTCGAATGTGTAGTGGAGGTGAATTTTTAATTCTTCGAAAAAAAACACGTTCCATGCGATTTGATTTATACCTAATTATTCAGCACATAAAATTGAGCAAAAAAATTTTTAATATGATCATTATTGCACGTCAAATAATTGATAACTCAACTTCAGCACAATAACGAAGATGCAATAACAATTAGACTATCCTGAGGTAATTAAAAGTCAGTGCATCTATAAAAACCCAACACAAATTTCCTCAAACATAATCTCTGATCACTTTTTAGTTTTAGTGAGTCGGTCGCTTAGCTAAGGGCACCTAAGATACGCGTAGACCGTCTCTTTTTTTAATCTCTGGTTGTGATCTTACTCAAACCAGCATTTTATCGATAACAATCTTTTCTTTAGATATCGAAAAAAACGGTAAGTATTTAACTTACTTAGTCGATTTTCGCACTTAGAATCCGATTTTTATCGGAGACGGTCTTTATTTAATCTGACATAGCACGAATTTTCTTCACTTCTTTTATAACAACTTTTATACGAGACTCTTATAATACAGTAAAGTGATGCTGTATTTATGTTTTGTTTTTTACAATTCAGTATCGATGACATTATTTGGTTCAAACAACAATAAAAAGGTAGGCATTAAAAATTGTCATGGCTTTTTTCAACTTATACTTCTATAGGTGCGTTTTGCAGGGGAGTAGATTAACAATTTTAAAACTTTTCTCTCTCTAAATGGGTAAAATAAGAGAATTTTAATTTTAAAAAAACAAACTTTTTATGTGATTCGAACTTACAACCTCTTGCATAGAAGCCGAGCACCGTATTACTTAGCCACGAGCTATCTTTTTAAGGCACAATCTGTCACTGACTCTCATATTGTGGTTCATAAATTGTTTTAAAATTATTTTATAATTTACTGTTTATTAATCAATTTGTTTCTTAATATTTTATATTACGTACATTTAATTATGACTTAATCTAAAACTACTTGAATATACGGAATATCAAAAATATCAATTCGTATGAGTTTTCTTAGGGAAAAAAAATCATTGCGAAGTACAGACAAAACGGTATTAGTTGATGTAAATACACAACCTTAATTTTTAGTGTTTTGGACGTATCTATATGGAATTGAGATGGGAAAATATTAGAAAAAATTAACGCATGTTAGAAAACCATGAGAAGTATGCAGGAATACTTATTTAGGGTTTTGTACACGCATAATCCCTGAATAATCAAAGATACGCAATATCATGAACAACAAGCCAGATATACCTAAAATAAACATTTAGGCAATCAAATAGAAAGCTTTCAGTCACGTTTACGACGTAACCAAAATTTTTGAAATTTCGGGTATATCTTAGCTTAAAAGTGGTAAATTATTTCGAAAAAAATTGCAGCACGTTAAGAATATAAATACGAACACGTACGAATTATTCTAAAATAATTTAAGGACAACATAGACTTTAAAATACAGAAAGAACGAATATACATGTGCAAAAATTATCGAAAACAAAATTTCTAGAGGAGCTTTTGGGTTGGTTGACAAAACTCTAAGACCACAGTTACGTTGAACATACGCTGTGGCAGAGCTCTAGTGTAGTCGTGTAGTCTTTTAGTATCTATGTAATATAGTATATGTACTATGACTGTGCGTGCATATATATGGATGTGTCCATGTATGTCTATCCGTCTAAAATATATAGTTAATTCATGTGGGTCGCAAGTTATAGCCCCCCCCCCTTGCGACCCCCTGTCGCCCTACACGTTTATTCACATATTCACATGATTAAGTGTAAGGTAAAAAATAGGTAAAAATATGCTGATTTTGGATGATATTTTATAGTAAGTCTGAAAACCACGCCTCCCCCCACCCCCTACAACCCTTCTTGCCCCTATACGCCCACCACCCTTTTTCAGCTTTTACCCCAGCAGTTCTCCACAGCCCCCCGCCACAGACTCCCCACATTATCATGTAAGAAAATGTCGTTTTTCCGTTGAATCAAATTGTTTTGCTGCCTCACTTACCCCCACAGCCCTCTCCTCGCAACCCTTCCTCCCCCTCCGCAAAGACTAGGAATTCATTTGAATCTTATACATTTGGCCCCCACACTGTCCTCCTGCATTTAAGCCACAGCTAAAGATGGCCGACGTCACCCTAAAAACACATTTTCAGCAGTGATAGGCTAAGATCTCCAAACCAACAACTATGTTTTTTTCATACAAAATATGATTAGCAATATAGTTTCGTATACAATACTTACTACATGGTTGTATTATACTTTCAATCGTGATGTCAATAGACAAGGTTTGCTGGAAAGCACATGAATTTGACAAGGGAGAAAACCAAGTAGATTTTAGGGCAATAAAGCTCTAAATTTTTTAACAAGAAGACATGGGTTTGATACAATGTTTTACTTCATCAAAAATAACCAATATGGCTGTACTAAAGCTGGAAATACAAAACGTGACCGTCAGTGATACAGCTAATAAAACAGATGGTTTCCCGAAACCCATACACTTTAGCTCAATACGTAAATAAAATAAAATGAAATATAAAAACCTGTAAGCAAAAAACCAAATAGACTTTTCCACTAGCACTGTTTGTTGACGAATAATGTATTCAGTAATTTATAATGTAAGCAAATTAGTCTATTATTTTTAGGGATAACATACAAAGGATAATCACACCTTATTATAGGAATTAGACAGAGCAGCCGACTCATGCACATCGTGAAAATAAAGCTAGTCATGTGCAGACCATGATTACGCTGTAGTCTAACAAACTATAACTAAATTTTAATTGGCTAATGATTTATAATCGAAAATAATGTTATTTTTATACAAAATATGATAATCACTATTTTTCCGTGCATTATGCTTACTAGTTAGGTGTATTTTAGTTTCGATCATGATGCGAATAGACAAGGTTTTCTGGATAGCCTATGCTTTTGACAACGGAGAAAACCAACTCGATTTTAAGGCAAATAAACTCCATATTTTTTATACATAAAATATGTGTTTTAATACAATGTTCTACTACTATGTCTAAACATAACCAACTTTGTGTTACTACAGCGGAAAACAAAAAACCTGACTAACAGTAATACCGCAGGTAAAAAAGATACTGGATAGGAGTCACATACCCTTCAGCCAAATACTTAATTCGAATAAATTAAAACCCACGCACTTTACACTAAATCACCAAATTAACTCACCCGATTACAATGTTCATTAATAAATAATTTATCCACTCATTCAAAATCATTTCAAAGAAAAGCATAAACACGAATCTCTAGCTCCTACTATACTTTAACCTAATATCCGAAGAGAAACTAAATAATTAAGGTCAAAAACTTGGGCACCCATGTAACAAGTTAGACTTTTTTGGCACACATTATATGTAGATGTGGCTGATTTCATAGAACCTCATATTTATAAACCAATGATAGAAGAAGATTATAAGTGTAAAACTTTGTTAAAAAATTTTTTTTAAAAGTGGACAAACTGACAAAATAATTATTTACTAATTAATTACAAAATTAATAAAATTAAAAAATTAATGATGAATATATAATAAAGCTGCAACTCAAATCTATTTTAAACGTGACAAAAACTTACTAAATTACTCGTTTGGTGGTTTATTACTGTAAATTAACAATTATTTAAATAAATTTATTAATAAACAGCGATTTAATATTTAAATTAAAATTGGGTTCTAAGCTAAAATTTAAGAGGTAGTGTAACTTACCCACAGAGGTAGCTCGTAGCTAAGGGAACACAGTACACGGCTTGTATACACGAGATCGCGAGTCTAAATCCGGTGAAAAAAGGTTTTTTTTTGTAACTTAAAAATTTACTTACGTTACATATTTTTAAAGGGGTAATAATTTAAAATCATTGATTAACTTTCCTGCATAACTCTTATATAGAAGTATAACCTCAATACGTTTATTTTATACATGAAAGGATGCTATCAATGGTTATCTTATAGAATCCCAGAGTTGTCATAACAAATCTGGAGTTTAGAGCGCGGAGCGCGCCGGGAGGCGAAGCCCTACTAGCACTCATGTATATATATGTACTAGTGGGGCTTCGTCATCTGCGTGCTCTGTGCGCTACCCCAAAAAGGATACTTAATATAGTAAATCTTGAATTTTTGACGAATTAAATTTCGCTGTCATGCTCCTTTTGGTGTATAACGGAATTTTCTTTTTTTGTAAAAACAATTTTACATATTTCACAAATATAATATAATCTTGTATGTTTGGGTTTATGTGATGGTAACTTTTTAGCTGATTGGAACGTCACATTGCACTTATAGCAAGGATATGCTTCGTTAAGGCTCAAAAACATATGGTGAATTAGCATACGAATAATCTAATAAACAAATACCGGAGTAGTTTTTATACCTGCATTTCAATATTTATATAAAAAAAATGAATGAAATTTTCGTGTCAATGATCTTACGAAATGATTACTCCCGAAGGCTCATCAATAATTCGTATAATTATTTGTATATATTTCATTTAGAAATAAATATGTATGTAAAAGATGCATTCCAGATATTTTATTAGAAATGTATGTGGCCTAAAGATTATTGGATAACTGAGTTATTTCAGTCCACACATTATTTTTAATTTCTGATTTATTTTCTGATTAACTTAAATAAAATTTTTTTTTGGGTTGCAGCATTTTGAAAATGTGACATACAATTGTCTAATCATGGTTTTTTAAATTATTATTCTAAGCTATTAAAACTTTGGTTTTGTAGTTTATCAATTGTTATAGAAAAAGTTAATTGGAATGACCATTTTTTTTTATCAAGTTTCAGTCATGGAATTAATACTCTGCTGGCTTTTTCTTCTTCAGAATAGCCATTAAGTCCAAATTTTGTAGATGATGTATATTGTTTTGGGAAATTTTTTTTACAATTTTTATTTTTTTTATCATAGCCGGGAATATTGTTGTTATGTTGTCCATGAAGCATGTGCTTTCAACCAATTTCTAAACTTTTGTTATCAGGTAGAATTTCAGCAAAAATATGTCTATCGACTATTTTGGGTGTTATTAAGTTATCGTTTATATATAATGTAATGAGAATATGCACATAAGGTTATCCTCGTTTTTGAAATTTTATTGTATAGACATAGGCAATATACTTATAACAATAACCTTACCAAAAATATTTTTTTTTATAGTATCGTCTAATATGGACTGTAATTTTGTCCGAACGTTTTCCCGTAACGTAGTATTAGTTGATCAGTAACCGGGTCTTCCCCTGCGGAATATCAACAATACACTTTATAATTAAGTGAATTTTTGTATACTCTTATTTTTGTTGTTAATGGTTATTAGTAACTATTATAACTTTTAAAATTTTTTTAGATACTACATGCACTATTCATTACATGAGATATTATCGTTTGTTTTGTTGCTTTCAACCATTACATTTACACGTAATAATAATTGTTGATTTAATTTTTCACCATATAATAATAGACCAAATTGATATTATTTCGGTTCATAGGACAGTCCATAGTAGTAATATTGTAAAGTATAATTTCCGATTGATTTCCAGGATGGTAACCATAATTCATACTCCAACCTAAATCCCCTAAAATAACCAAATGAAAGATACAAGAGGGTGTATGAAGTGATAAAACTTGTTTGAATACATGACTGAGAGTTTTTTTGGTGGTATATGCTTTGGATATACACATTGATTAAACTTTTCTATTGTTCCAGAATCGGAACCAATGATGGCGATACATTCCAACACTAAAGGTTTATCGTATCAATCTTAGGCGTTATCATTTTTTCAAACAAAATACATTTGATAATTTTGTAAATTTTAAATATTTGAGCGGGAGCGATTTGGAGCTGTAGGAGAGCCGAGAGTGAGTTGAGAGAGATTCAGGGGTGTGCTGAGGGGGGTGGTGAGGTAAAGCAGGGGGGGGGGACAAATATAAATTTTATTGGCTTAAAA
Organism: Copidosoma aretas; assembly: GCA_030522625.1. Classification (NCBI taxonomy): domain Eukaryota; kingdom Metazoa; phylum Arthropoda; class Insecta; order Hymenoptera; family Encyrtidae; genus Copidosoma; species Copidosoma aretas. The sequence continues at coordinate 7,303 of JAPYYV010003782.1, forward strand.
ATCACACTAAAACGAAAGAAAAATTCCTTTGTTTGAGAGGGCACAGGGATGAGGTGAGGGGGAGCTAAGGGGGTGCTGGTAGTAGCAGGGTGAATAGTAAGGGGGTTAAGTCATAATGCGGAAAAGGTTTTGAAAGATCAGATGGTTTAAGACAGCATATGAAATACCGTAATGTGAAAAATATATAATAAATTCTTGTAAAATGATATGAGAGTTATTAAAGTTACAAACCACAATATAGAACAAAGAAATAAGTATCTCACTAACAGAGGTGGATCTTGGATAAGTCGATAAGGTGCATGGCTCGTGTTAACGAGGTTGCAAGTTTAAATCAGGTGGAAAAACGTTTTTTATAGAATAAAAAATTTACATTCGATAAAAATATTTCATGGAGAAAAGTACGAAATAATTGATTTGGAAATATTCATAATAAACTCAACGAATTAGACATAAGGAAAGTCTTTTATAAATAATATATGTATATTTTATATACATTGTACATTATACATTTTTTCAGATATTATATTTATGCTTGGTATCAAATAAAAGATTCTATCTTTACTGTGAAGAAAAAATGAGAAATAAATTAGTTGTACAAGCAACCACTTGTTTATTTGATTTTTATATCTAGATTACTCAAAAATTCAATATGAAACAGCTACATTTGAAAAAAGAAAATTTGTTTGGACTTGGCAAGTAAAATGGCATACCGTCATTGCTACTGTTTCGATTGTTAATATTTTGTAGAGGAAGTTCTGCTCACTGATTAACTAATACTACGGCACGGAAAAACATTGTGACAAAATTACAGTCAATACTAAACGATACTATTAAAAAAAATGTTTTTGGTAAGGTTATTGCCTATATCTATACCATTAGATTTTAAAAACGAGGATTACCTAATGCGCATATTATTATTACATTACATGTGAACGATAAATTAATAACACCCAAAATAGTCGATAGACACATTTTTGCTGAAATTCCAACTGATAACAAGAGTTTAAAAATTGGTTGCTAAGCACATGCTTCATGGAAAACACAACAACAATACTCTCTGCTATGATTAAAATAATAAAAATTGTAATAAAATTTTTCAGATCAATGTACATTATCTACAAAATTTGGACGTAATGGCTTGCCCGGAGAAAAAAAAAGCAAGCCGAGCATTAATTCCGCGAATGATACTTAGTGCATGAGAAATCTCCATATAAATAAGCCTTTTATTATGACATTTTAAAAGAACATGATTATCTTATAGACAATTGTATGTCACATTGTCAAGATGTTAAAACATAAAAAAAATTTTTATTTAGGTTGATCTGAAAATAAATCAGAAATCAAAAATATTGTGTGGACTGATATTAGTCCGTGATTAAAAATATTTTGGCTACATTGATTCCAAAGAAAAATTTTGAAATGCCTAAGATACATTTTTTACGTACATAATTTATTGTAAATGAAATATTTACAAATAATTATACGAATTTTACATAAGCCTTTGAGGGTAAGCATTTTGTAAGATCGTTTACACCAAAGTTTTATTTATTGTTTTTCTACTGATGATAGAATAAAGGTATGAAAAACATTTGGGTCATTTGTTTATCAGATTATTTGTATGCTGATTATTCATATGTTTTTAAGCCCCAACGTGGAATATCGTTGCTATAAGTGCAACATTATATTATATTTGTGAAATATGTTAATCGTTTTTACGAAAAAAAAAATTAAGTTACACATCAAAGAAAAAGAATGATAAGAAATTATTTTAATGCGTTGAATGTGCTAAAAATTTCAATAGATTGATACTATAAAATGGACATTTGCTCGTCAACAAAAATCAATATGATAATAAAATTTGTAGTAAATGTGTTAAGGGTTTCAAGCAAACAGACCATTTGAACAGACACATGCAGTGCCATACTGCTAACTGTTTAAAATTAATAACTACAGAATTAATGAAATGTTTCCCCAGCGTAATTCAATTCTTCAATGATACAAAAATGATTAGATTAAGTATTCTTTCAGGGGTTGGTGCGCAGAGCCCGCAGGGTTGAAGCCCCACTAGTATATATATACCTATATGGACACACACATTTAAATGCACGCACAGTTATAGTACGTATACTATACTACATAGATAGTAAAAGACTATACAGATACGCTATAGCTCTGCCACAACGTATGTACAACGTAACTGTAGTCTTAGTGTTTTGGTAACCAACCCAAAAGCTCCTCTAGAAATTTTCTTTTTGATAATTTCTGCACATGTAAATTCGTTATTTCCGTATTTTAAAGTCCATCTTGTCCAAAAAATTTTAATTGCAATTATTTTCGAATCGTTTTACCACTTTTATACTAAGATATACCCAAAATTTAAAAAATCAAGGTTACGTCGTAGCCTTGGCTAAAACCTTTTTATTTGCTTGTCTCAATGTTTATTTTGGGTATATCTAGCTTCTTGTTCAAGATATAGCGTATTTTCGATTATTCGAGGTTATGCGTGCACAAAACCCTGAATAAGTATAACTGCATACTTCTCATGATTTTCTGACATGCGTTAAATTTTTTCAATATTTTCCTATCTTAATATCATATAGATGCATCCAAAACCCTGAAAATTGGGGACATGCTTTTACATCTACCAACGCCTTTCTATTTGTGCTCCGTAATATTTTTTTTTCCCTTTGGAAAACCAATAAAAATCAAAAATTTTGATCTATCTTTTTTTCGTTTTATAAGGTCAAGTATTTTCAAATAGTTTTAGGTTTAGTCATAACAACCCATTAAATAAATATTGGACGTCTGCAACGATCTGCCGAGCATGCAAAAATTTATTGTTTATTGTTTACTGTATCAAAATAAAAATAGCAAGTCGTCAGTTCATGTGTGTATTATACTTACGCATGCGCACACACTTACACACATTTACCCATACGTGCACACGTATGTACACAGGAACACACACTAAACACACGGTTTACATGATGCATTATACATGGACTACAAATTCATGTGTTAGAATCCAAAGACAAACGGTGTGACTTAAGCGGTCACCGATCTACTTATGTTGCTCAATTCCGGTGTGGCAGTATATACAGGTAAGTACGTATGTACGTTGTTTTTGCTGTTATGCTTTTTAACCAAGGCACACCTAAAGATGTCCTTACTTAGAAAACATTTAAATATTGGTCCTATGTTTTTATTTGTTAAAACATGCTTGTACTTTCAAAATTAAAACAATAAAATGAAATTTTTTATGATATAGTAGTCCATACTTAAATAATAATTTTATAACACATGCATGGGAAGGGATTAGGAAAGAGGCAGACTGGTTATTCAAATCAGAAAAATAAAAATTACGTGCATTTCGTTATTTATAGTAAGAATAATTGGAATCATTATATTCTTTTTTTTTAATTGAAAGTAGTGAACAAGAAGCTCTGTTTTTTGTGGTTTTCTGGAGCTCTCGTAGATGACTCTAGAAAATATTTTTCGAAGAGGGCGATACTTCTACGGTTTTTATCATTTCATCGCTATGTAAACTTTTAATTAACACACGTACTTATATTATGTCCTATAAATATGCAAAAATTTAAATATTATTAGTTTTATAATATTATTAATAATAAAACGCACTACGTGCCAAAAACTTTGTATTCACTGATAAATGGAAAACATCAATGCAATATGACATTTATATAATTAACTACCATATATATTTTTATACATATATGTATATATATGTCGCACTGTACCATATTCTCGGGAATGATTATTTTACTAGGCGACAGAAGCTCTGCTAAAAACAACGTGTCGTTATTCGAGTAATGCTGGAGACAAAGAATACAATATACTGATACCACATTTTTTTAAATTATTAACAATAACGGAACATAAATATATCATAGAATGATTCCTATCTTTGCATTTAAGAATTGGAAGCAATGTTATTTACATCGTCCAAAAAAAAGAATACAGTGCTAATTTTAACAATATTTCATGTTCATATTTTCCGACCACAATAAGAGTATTTAGTGAAAAATATAAAACAATACTGTATATTGCAAAAAAAAACCGATGAGAGCAAAGATGGGTGCGCAGTGGGACCCGCACGCAGGTCCGACAAAGTTAATAAATTTTTTCCGATACTAATAATAATTTCCCTATCAATAAGAAAATTGTTATAAAAAAACGATTTAACGTAGAATACGATGGTAATACTTGAAAATTTTCTAAAAGGTGGATGCAGTTGTTAAAAATCGATTAGAACATTTAAATTGGTAATAACAATCGATGGTTGTAAGAAATTTTATTTAAGAGAATTTTTTTCATAAACCTTATTCTTTTACCTTTAAAAAAAAAAAAAAAAAAAAACAATCTGCAGCCTAAATAGAACCAGAGTTAGGCATTTTAAAAATTAATCCTATAGCCACAAGTCACCGAAATCGTGGAATTGCAATCCTTTCCAGTGTCCAAAATATAGTGATAAAAAAAAAAATCACATGTATCTTTTATTTATTATAGATTCTGTAAAAAAAGTCTTTCCCAATACAAAAATGTATCGGTCTGAAAGATGTTGGGTTTGTAAAATAAAGTTCCCGATATCATTTACTTGCATCCTATTATCTATATTTTTGTGTATGTTTTTTTTGTATACATCAGGGTTGGCACGCGGAGGATGCAGGGAGTGAAGCCTCACTTATATGTATACACAGTAAGATATATAGGTATATTAAATTATTCAACATAAAAAACAATATACAATTGTATATATGTATACACTAGGATTTAAACATACAAATATTGTATCCATTGTTTTTGATAAAATATAATTGTATCCTGTTCAAGTATTATAATTATTTAATATTATAATTGCTATACTTATTGGACACAAGGAAAAAAAAATTTTAGCTTGCCGTAGCAATAATTTAATCGTGGCGTGGAGATATGCAGAAACTTGTATTCATATATTTTAATAATAATATTTTTTATCAGAAAAATCAACTTCATAAAACAATTTAACTAAAATATTCACTATTTATTTATAAAATATAAGTACTTTAAAGGTAAAAGATATGAAATATAGACAATACGTCAAACATCTTATGAGAATTTACTTAATATTTTATTCATAAAACTTATTTAGAAGAGATTATCAGACAATTTTAATAAAGAAATATAACGGGAAAATTAAAAGACTTTATCTAGATTTTCTTGGGTATGTCAAATGGTATTGAGGGCCAATCATTTTATCGTTTACGATAAGATTAAAAAAGATTTCTAACTAATAGTATGGTGTAATGGGTATCGAAAATTCAGCTATTTTTAGAATGATTTAAAAGTGTAGGAAATGTAGTAAAAATAATACTTCTCTCTGAATACATTTGCTTTTCTCCAAAATATTATAAAATGTAGAGGGATGTAGAGAAGCTGGTGTACGAAGAGGGTAAGGAGAGGAAGGGGTGGGCTGTAGAGTAAGTGTGCGTTGTAATTGAGTTGGAAATGCATTCGATGGGTTTCGACTATCCACAGAAGAATTCGACAATGTAAGGAGGAGAGCTGTGGGGAGATTAAAAACTCGGCAGACTTTGACTGTGCTCGAAATAATTCAGAAATGTGGGGGGCTACAAGGAGGAAAAAATAGTCGATGTATGTCGACTATTCTTTAAATGATTCGAAAATGTGAAGGGGATATGGGGTAGTGTTAGCAGGTTAGGGGAGGGGAAGCAAATCGAGAAATTAAAGTGTATAAATATAACTGAGAAATTAAACAAAAATCATCTCATCTATTTACTAGGATATGCTATAGCCGCGAGGAGGAGCGGGGCGGAAGTGATAGATCTAAAAGTATGTAGGGCTTTGTGAGCTGTGGGGGAGGCATAAGGGGTTATACCTAAGCTTCGTTGGGTTCAAATGACGAAGAAGTTTCTGAATTCTCCTTTGTCGGGCGAAGAGGTAGTAGGAAAGCTGTAGAACGAATAGAAAGGTCGTGTGAAAAGAGTGTATGTATGATGTGTAAAAAAAATTTTAAGATGTGAGTGGGAATGAGACTTAAAATAGCCACGGAAAAATTAACAGTGTCCCTCTTTATTTCGGGGGAAAGCTGTTGGCGGTAAGTTTATAGTTAGCGGGACCTTAGTAGAGATTATAAACCAAGTAAGTAAGTGATTAGGGCTCTACTATGAAGTTATACTTCTTTGGTGCAGAATATATAAATGTAGATATAGCTGTCACAAAACGATATGTTGAATTCCTCAACTCGACGTTTCTAAGATGTTGCAATTATCTTTCGAATAAAGATATTCGTTGATTGCGTGTACTTTCAAGAAATATTTTACCATTCAAATAAAAAACAATTATAAGGAATAAAGTATGTTGATAAAAAAAATACAGAGAATAGCCTTGGCACGACGTGCGGTCGCGCTGGGTAAACTGCCTACTTTTATCGAAAAATATGATTATTTTCAAACAACTTTCTACGCCGATAACATCATTAATCTCTCACTCGCACCTGCAATATAAGCTCACTCACTTATTCTTAGTCGCATACATAACATTCTGGATATATATAAATATCTAAAAGAAGGCTTAAAAAAGAATAAAATACTAGTTTTATTATTAAATGTTCATTTAATCATATCAAATAGATGATTAAAATATTTTTAACAAAATATGTTACAAATACGCAACGGTCCAGTCCTGCTCAGGACAACTGTATACAAGCACTTTACACTTTATATCACTATAACTATATACAGTGGACAGATATGGTGTGGAGTGCTAGTGCAGAGTTGCGTGGTAAAGGACTGGACCCTTGTCCCAGTAAATGAAGCTTAACTCAAAAGATAACATAATTTACAAATAAAAAAGTAAAGTGTACATCACGCGTGACACATTGCAAAATTAAGAACTCTGAGGGTTATTAAGTGTGTACATACGTATTAAAAGAATGCAAGAGCTAGTAAATGAGATATAGAAGATGGAAGTCATGTGCGTAAATAGCATGACAAAAAAAAACTATACTTAAAATATATTGAATTTTTTCGAAAACAAAAGCAATTTAAAAAAGTTAGTTATTTTTAAGTAATTTTGTTTTTAAACAATATGTAAAATTATTTCTAAATAACGTATGCCTGTCTGCATTGAATTTTGAAAATTATTATTTTTGACCTATGATGCTTTCCTGTTGAAATATATATAGCGTATTATCTGTTTTTTTTAAGGTTGTACTGTCATACAAGTCTTTTTAAATAATTTGTCCGCATTCATATTCATATCTTGAACGTTTTGTAATATTTTCGAAATTTTGTTACTGATTGTTTTCCCATCACATTCCCGAAAATCGAAAAATTAAAGTCATGGCGTCACGTCGACTAAAAGTGCTCTATTTGCCTGACTGAATGTTTGGTTACCCTTTAGTACACCCATTAAATGGGTTTTTCTAGCCTATCTGGCTTTCTACTTAAGATATTGCGTATTTTCAAATATTTTGAGGTTACGTGTGCACAAAACCGTGAATATTTATTTCTGTATACTAGTAATGACTTTCTAATCAAGCTAATTATTTATCTACAATTTTTCCATAATAATTAGATATAGATTACCATCTAAAACACTGTGAGTGAAGGTTAAGTTTTACATCAACCAAACCCCTTTATTTATGCTCCGCGATGATTTTTTTTTCCTTTAAAAAACCCATGAGAATCGTTATTTTTGATATAGCGTATGTGTAAATAGTTTAAGATTAAGTCGTAAAAACTACCCGTTGAATAAATAATGGGCATCCGCATCAATCTGCTGAGCATGCAATTTTTTCGGTAATTTTTACTGTATTTAAATAAAAGTAATAACAAGTCTTTACAGGTGTGTATAACACACATGGGTGCACACTTACACACATCTACTCTGACATCAGCACGTATATACATTGGACAGACACATAAACACAATAAACGCGCAGTATACATAATATACTATACATTGACTGTAGAAGTAGTGGATTTTCAAGACGAACGGTGGGACTGGAGCGATCACCGATCCACTTATGTAAGTTAACTGTAAAAATTTAAAAATATTAAGATGTAATAAAAATCGAATAATTTATCCATAGAACCTCGTATAATCAAAAAAATTTATTTAATTCTCTAAATAATTTAGTTTAATGTCATAATTTATTGATATACTGATATATATATATATATATATAAAAAATCAAATATTCGCACCAAAATTAGTTAATCAACAGTACATACAAAATTTTATTTAAAATACGTTACGACCAACACTGTAAGAGGCAGTGAAAGTCATAGACTGAAAATGGTAGCCCGTGGCTAGGTGAGTACAGTGCTTGGCTTAGGTGCAAAAGGTCGTAAGTTATAATCTCGCAGAAAGTGATTTTTTTTGTCTTTGTTTTTTTTTTTTTTAGTAACTCATTTCCGTTACACATTTTAAGAAGAGAGAATATAAATTCGAATTCACTTCTGGTTTAAATTTAATTTTACTTTCATCACACATTTTAGAGAATGGGACAGAAAAAATCTGAAAATCATTGATTTACTCCCCTGAATAACGCACCTATAGAAGTTTAACATAAAAAAAGTGTTAAGGGTGAAAGTGATGTAGGAGAGAAAGTAGAGATAAGGAGAAAATTATTAAACGGTTTAAATCGTGCAAAGAAGGACACAATAAAAATATGATTTGCGAGAAGATGTGAGCTAAGTCTACAGAACTGTAAAAGGCTGTGGGAGATGCTATGGGGGATGATTATATTCGGCCTTGCATAAGTGGACTATGTGTTAAAGAAAAATATATTTCGCCATATAGGACTTGTGTGTGGACTTTGACGCAGTTTTAAAATATGAAATACATATGGATGATTGATTCCGCGCTAACTTGCCCAGATCGTGTACAGTGTTGGTACTCGAATTTTGAAATGAAATTAAATGTTACAAGGCACCACACAGTAGGCTAAGAGTGTTTTTTTTTCCCTAAATCAAATATCTCTTGAGTGGCAAGAGAAAGACCGAAAATTCTTTTTAGAGCGTTCAGGTAGTTTGACGTAAATTATAGAAAATATATTAAGAAACTGCTATTTTATGCGCTTCTCTTAGTATATCATAGATATTTTTGGATCTGTCATGCATACTGCTGCGGTAAATGTATCAAGAAGTCGATGTGACCGTCAATCTTGTTGACATTGCATTTCCAAATATAATCTGCAAATAATTAGTGAATGTGACAGTTTTATGAAAGAAAAATGATTAGAATAATTTTTTTTTAATTCTTATAAATATGAATAACTTGGATCTTAGGTTGTTAATCTATAATTTAATCTATAATTTATTTAACTTATCTGTGATTAAGGCTTGATTAACGTGTTGTAAATTGATGAGAATATGCTACGATTTTGCGGAGTTTAGTACCATCTCTGGCCGCGAAGAATATAACCGTACACCTAGAACCGTAATGGCTACCGAATTTTTACATCCAACCTCAGAGGCTGTCTGTATTGGTTATATTGTGGCAGAGATGGTAAATCACTTAGAAAATGTGGCATATTTTTTAGCTATAGTAACACTTCACCGTAATGTAAAGTTGTATTTGCAGGAGTAATTAGACATACCACTCAAGACGTATCGACTATAGCTTATAATATGACAACGTTACTTTCTTTTGTTTACATAATGTTGAGATTAATTAATTGAACTATCATCAATTATGCAAATATATTATTTAACCAGGTAATATTGAGCACACTTATATTTACAGATCATATTTTTAAGGAAGCTCTCGACAAGATTTCCGGTCGATAGAGCTTGTTTCCAGCTTTTATTTGAGCTATGTAAAAACAATTCAACGTCTAACACAGCTGACGCAGACTTTCCAAAAGTGGACTTATTTTTTCAAATATTGACTAAAATCCACCATTGTAAAATATCGCATATCTATTAAACGAAAAACTTAAAACGTGAAATTACTTTAGGTATTTGTTAAGGATGGTATTTGCAATACAAATAACGTAAAAAAAATCGTTTCTATCAACTTAAGTTTCAACAAATTTTAAAGTGGATCTAGGCAAGTTAGGGCCAAATCAGCCATGTACATGTGTATAAATATTTATCTTCCTGTATTATATAGTTGTATGAACCAACGTTAGTTCCAGCCTCCCCCCGCTCCCCCTGCTCACCCTCAGCTCTCCTCTGGCTCCCCACAGCTCCCTTTCAAATCACGTAGTTACTCGTTCATTTTTACGTGATTTTTATCGCAATTTTTTTTCGGTTAGCACCCCCCCACCCCCCTCACCCCCCCCCCCCCCCCCCCCGCCCCCCCCCCCCCCCCCCCCCCCCCCCCCCCCCCCCCCCCCCCCCCCCCCCCCCCCCCCCCCCCCCCCCCCCCCCCCCCAGCTCAAACCCAGCTGCCCTTCGCCTTCTCATCACCTCTCACTCACTCAACTTAATTATAAGTTCCTTGATAGGATTTTATAATTTGGTTTTATTTAGATAAATCACTTCTACATGTTTTCAAATTATAAGTAGGAGAGAAATTGACACTGATTCCAAAATCTCCGAAAAGCTATTAAAGTAAATTAGAACTGCTCAAAAAACATCCCTATACTGCTGGTTGAGTCGAAATTGTACACGGTATATAACATGATGTAAAAAATATAAGGTGTCTTTCAAAGCATTTATTGTAAGAGCCAATCGCAGGCCTGTCATGTTTTTCGCGATATTAAATCATACGTTACGTGCGAATTATTTACTGTTCATGTTTGCGATGTTATTCAAGTGCCTTATTTATTTTTTAAATATTTAATATGAAAAAAAGCATGGCAAGCTGATGATTGTTTAATGTGCATATACTAGCACACCTTATTTTATATGTTATCATATATAAGACATGACAATATGTATAGACAGCTGATCAGAAGAACATAAGCAACTATGTTCTTAGTCGTTCGAAGTTCTTAGTTATAATGAGTGATCTAAATCAGCACACGATGTTGCTGATTGATCGATGATCAGTTAGTTCAAAACTAATCTGGTTCTTTAAAAATGGTCATCTTTACTAAAAAATGACAATCATGCGTAATATTAGAATAGGACACAGTGTACTATCAGAGGCATATGCACGGAAAGCAATGGTTGTGTGAAAAGTTGTTTGTTTGAATTTTACATCAAAAAGATATCAATCATTATCGGATGTTGTACAATAAACTGAATAGTGATTCCACAAAAGATAACATTTAATATAAAGTCTTAACTAATTACGTGTATTTGTTTTCAGCACAGCATAAACGCTGCTATAAGTCATCGGTAAATAAAGGTATTCACTTTCAGTGGAAAGACCAAAAAGGGATTGTGATGCAATTTATTCATAATGTTTGTATTAAGATATTTAGTAATAATAAAAAAAATCGGTTTTTGACAGATACTAATCATGCTATTAAATTTTTTTTAATAATTCCTTGGATGTTTAAAAAAAATTTTTTACTAATACCTTTAAAAGGATAAGATTTGTCTAAAGTTTATTGTTGTACTGCTTATATCTTTAAAACACCATTTTATGAATTAAAATTATATTTACTATAAGTATTCAAACAATTAACAAAGTATAGTTGTAAAAATATTGAAAAAGTACTTTACTATAACAAATTTAAAGTCTGTAATAAATTTTTCATATTTTAATTTACAAATTTTTACAATACATGAAGTAGAAAAATTATGTTCACAATAACAAAATATTTGTATTTAGCAGTAAAAATATTCTAAATAGTAGGGAGTCTTTTCAGCCAAAAAATACATCATAAAATTACTAGAAATTATAAAAAGATTATAAATAGAACGGTAAAAATCGTATAGAATGAGTGGATAGTGCAAAAAAATGTAATGAGCATAAATGCATTAAATGGAAGGAATCATTGTACAAGAATAAGTATAAAGATAATTTTATATTAATGTAATATAGATGTAATGGAATTTTTTTAAGAATCCAAGTATTTTTAGTATGTTTGTTATAGCTTTTATAGTCGTTCTGTGAGTATATAAAGTAAAGAATAATTTTTTAAAAAAGAAAAAATTTTGGAAAAAATTGTAAAAAAATCGTAAATGTCACCATATAACACTTATGGTTGAATTTTGACCGTTAATAACTATACAATACGTAGATTTAGATAAGCATCATATGAAACCTTTGTTAAAGAACGTGAAATTACTATAAAAATTTTAATGCGTGTTTATACTTTGTTGATAGGCCGAAGTTTTAAAAAATTCTTAAGGAACACAAGAACTTTTCCCATTTAATATCCTATTTAAACTTTTGGCCGTCGTGAGGAACGGGTTATTATTATTATTAAGAGCTCAAATTTAGCAGGAATTTTTCTTTTATCAATTTAGAAACGATTTTGGACTATCATGAAATAACATTTTAAAATTCTTTAAATAAGGACAATCCTAATATACGTATGTATACATATGTATCAATATTCACAACAAATAACAGAAAGACTTAACATTAGTGTTCACTTCGTAACAAATATTTATTAAATCAGTAAAAGTATTTAATTTTATGACTATTTATGTTTGAAAAATCCTAATTTATGGGAATAAAGAAGGATAGAAACAGATCTGTATTCATTTGAATCAGAAGCACAGGAAGTTTTAAAAGAGGACATGGACACATTAATATGTTTATCAAGAGAAAATTCTCGTTTCCACATAGAAAAGATAACAGGTAGGACGCAATGGGCTGTCAAAGCAGTTTTTGGATTATGCAAGAGAGCTTAAGTCTAAATTTAGAATCAAATATTGTTTTTCATGGACTAAATTATAAAATATATTGCACAGACGTAGCAGAGACTTGATTATGAAACAGGAAAAATAGATTACAGATTCAAAATGTGTAGTTGAGTTTAAATGCAAAGACACAAAGATATATATCGAAACTAAAGGCAAGAAGGGAAGGCATGAAATTGCCCATTAAAAAGGAAAAAAAAATAGGAAAAAAAGATTCAGATTTAAAAATATCATGTTGAGTCTAAATGCATACACACTAGGATATGTCAGAGAAATAGAGAAAGCAATAGTTAGCTTAGAAACAAGCATAAAAAAATGGAAACAAATTTACTTTTTGCACAGAAGAAAAATGATGAAGAATAGATTGGCTTATTTATGCCTAATCGAAAAATCAACGGACTTAAACGATAAAAATTAAACAAAATTGACAGATAAGTTTGATTTTATATGAAAAAGTAGCGGACGGGAAAATGTAGGATTTGTAAAAAGAGCAGCAAAGGAACGTAAGCTTGAGAAAATCAAAGATAATTTTATAAAAGAAAGGAAGACTTTTTTCAATCATAAAATAGAGAAAAACTATACGGCAATTGACTGGTGTATCATCCGTAGAATGTTAAAAAAAAAAAAAATCAAATAACAGAGAAAGAAAAATAAAGTGAAAAAAGAAGCATGCAAGTAAGATTAAAATTTTTTAAGTGGTAGACTTTAAGCTCTGCAATGGAAGAAAAAACAATATAAAGCTCATATTGCTATGTAAAGAGAAAAAAAAATGATAATATCAGTTGGAAATATAGGATAAGAATATAATGAATTGATATAGTGGAAAAAGACGATTTATGTGAATGTATAAGATATTTATGTACGTTATCAAGGCACTGCAGGGTTAAGATCAAATGTTCAATGATATATTATGCGTTATAAATTATAATAATATGTCCACGTAAAAAAAAATTCCAAAATGTTGTAGTATGTTTAATCATTCGCGTATTATACTCTATTAAAAAAAAAATTAGTAATGATTTAACGCAACATAAATTTTTAATAGTTATAAAACAAGAAAAGGAAATGTAGAAGTGTACAAAAATCTTTATTAAAAATCGGACAATTATTGAATCAAAAATTTACAAATATTAAGTAAGAAAGTTACAATTATTTCTTACTGTAAGCTTCTATCAATAATTCATTCTTTAATGGTCAAAAATAACACAAAAAAGGATCATAACAGTTTCTGCAATAACAATGACTGCGTAAATAATATATACATATACATACGTATCAATTTTAACCTTAAATAGCAAATAGAGTCCTTACCAATTGGTAATCAGTAACAATTATTTAATGAATCAGTGAAATCACTAAATGTATTGCCTATTCTTGTTCTAATTTTTAGCAAATTTTCATAAGATCATGTCGCTTATCTATTTTTGTACGCATATGTGTAATAAAAAATTTATTCTTGTATATGTTATTTAGACATAAGAGTAACAATATTAAGATATAGGAATTGGCGTGCGGAGCGCGTAGGGG
>JAPYYV010003783.1:0-17944 GCA_030522625.1 Copidosoma aretas
ATAACCTATTCCACAATACAGACACACACACACACACACACACACACACACACACACACACACACACCCACACACACCTTAATTATAAGTTTGTGCATATAATGTATTAACTTGGATTCAATTCGATTTCTCACTTCTTTATAAGATTAAATGTTTTAAAATTAAAATTAAATTAACCGATGTACAATAAAATAACATGAGGGAAGAAAAAAAGTAGCTCTTACTACCAAGATTTAATTCTATAGTATATACATATCTTCCTCTATTATATAGTTAAATTGTGTGGTTCGTAAGTAACAGCCCAGCTCCCCCCCCCCCCCCCCCCCCCCCACCCCCCCCCCCCCCCCCCCCCGCCCCCCCCCCCCCCCCCCGCCCCCCCCCCCCCCATACCCTTCAACACGTTTTTTCCCTTACTTAAAAGTAAGGAAAAAAAAATGAAAATGTGCTAATTTGTAATGATTTTCAATAGTAAGTCTGACCCACCACGCCAACCCTCTCCCATCCATGCCCCCCGCCCCTTATCAGTTTGCCCCCCCCCCCACAGCCCCTCTACTGCCACCCTTATTTTGACCGTAGCCCGCACACGTCTTTTCGTGCCACCTAGTGCCCTCCATATTCCTTAGGTTATCCCTTACTAACCTAACAATCCACAAGGACTTAGAATTTATTTCAGTCTAATATATTCCCTCCCCCTTACTGCCCTTACCCCCCGCATTTTACTCATAGCCAAAGATGGCTGGCGTCACCCGAAAGACACATACTCGCCGACGTCTCCCGAAAACAGACGAATTATCCTGTTTACAGACACATCCTTTCACCCAACCCCCCAACATCGTCCAACAATGCAAAAAACAATCTATTACAGCTTAAGTCGCTCCTTCAAGGCCCCTCAGGCATTTCCGTTTTCCCCGCACGTCTTACTTGGCTAATAGACATAAGCACAACAATAAAACGTGACCATTAGTAACCGCACGCTCAAGCTCAATACGAAATAAAAATAAAATATAACTTAAACACCCTCACCCAAGTAACCAAATAGACTCGCCCGCTTAAACTGTCTATTAGCAGATCATTGATTTACTAAGAGTGTAAGCAGAAAAGTATATTGGGTTTCGGAATGAATTACATGAAATAGTACCTTATATTACACCCTAATAACACCCTATTGCAGGAATCGGGCAGAGCAACCGATTAACGCACATGATTCAAAAAAACCAGGTGTGTGCAGGCCATGATTGCGCTGTAATCTAGCAAACTATATCTGAGCAGTGATAGGCCAAGATCTCCCAATCGGAAACCATGTATTTTTCATACAGAATATAAAAAACAATATATTTTCGTGTATCATACTTACTTTACAGGTGTATTATACTTTCGATCATGATGTATTCGATCAAGCTCCTTCAACCGAATAACATAATATACTTCAACCTTATATCCGAAGGAATATAAGTAATTAAAGTCAAAACTATTTATTGTTTTGAACAATTAGGTTATTGGAACAGTGGGGATATTATAATTATTTCAGAAGTAATATATTTTCGTATATTAGACTTACTATATAGGTGTATCATACTTTCGCTTATAATGTAAATAGACAAGGTTTGCTGGATAGCACATGTTTTTGACAAGGGAGAAAACCAATTAGACCTTAGGGCAAGTAAGCTCCATATTTGTCTAACATTAAATATGTGTTTAAATACAATGCTTCAGTACTACGTCTAAAAATAACTTACTTTGTGTTGATACGGCGGAAAACAAAAAACGTGACTAACAGTATTACCGAAGATAAAACAGATACTGGATAGAAGACACGTACACTTAAGCTTAACACTTAATTCAAATAAATCAGAACCCACACACCTTAAACCAAATTACCAAATTAACTCGCCCGATTACAATGTTCATTATTAAATCATTTATGCACTAATTCAAAATAATTTCAAAGAAAAGCATAAATATGAATCTCTAGCTCCTTCAACCGAAAACCCAATATATTCCTACCTAATATCCGAAGGAAAACCAAATAATTAAAGTCAAAACTATTAATTGTTTTTAATAATTGGGTTATTGGAAGAGTGGGGTTATCATAATTATTTTAGAAGTAATTATAGAATCGTGTATCTTAAGTCAGTCAAGAAAGAAGTAGCAATGATGTAGGAAAAATTTGTAAAAAAAACATGGGCACCCAGGTATCAAATTATACTTTTCCGGCAAACGATATATGCATATGTGGCTGATTACGCCAAAATTTTTTCGGTAATGATCCCAGCTCAAATTTTGAAATATTAAGACGCAATAAAAATCAAATATTTCATCCATAGAACCTTATATTAATAAGCCAATGATAGAAAATATTATATCTGTTAAAAATTTTTCAAAAATTTTTGAAAAATGTGTAAAAATTTAGAAAATATTTATTTATTTATTTCAAAACTAACAAATTAATAAGATGAAAGAAATATTAATCATTATATAGAAAAGCTGCAACAAAAATCTATTTTTAATGTTTTGAAAAACTTATTAAATTAATTGTTTGATAGTTTACTAATGTAAATCAACAAATATTCAAACAAATTTATAAATAGACAGTAATTTAATATTTAAATTAAAAGTGAGTTACAAACTAAAATATAGAAGGTAGTGATGTATAGCTTACTAATAGAGGTAGCTCGTAGATAAGTCGACACGGTACAGGGCTCGTATCCTTGAGATCGCGAGTTCAAATCCGGTGGAAAAAGGTTTTTTTTTAGAAATTGAAAATTCACTTACGTTACATATATAACTTTAATTGAATTTTCCTATACATGGAAGGATGCTATCGATGGTTCTCATATAATTTCCGAGTTACCATGAAAAATCTGGGGGTTGACGCGCAGAGCGCGCAGGGGGTGTAGCCCCACTAGTATATATAGATAAATAGATAGATAGAGCTAGAGCAGCTGTAGCGCATTATCATCGTGTGCATGGGAGGGAGAGAGACGGACAAGCAGACTGTATCACTGCACTGACTGCAGCAGTGATAGCAGTAAACCTACGCATGTGCATACATACACATATAAGGAATTTTGTTTCAAAAATGACAAGTACTTAGTGAAACCATAGACAAAAATCTTAAACTGCTCCATAATAACTAACCAATCTCATTTATTTGCAAAATTTTGAATGTCAAAGATTGCAGATAAAGATGAATCAAATAGAAAACAATAAATTTTAAAAACTTGTGTATAACAAAGACAATAACAAGACAAAAGATGTTGGGAATGATATTATTACTAGAGTGAAAGATATAAGTACTGTGCCAACGGACATCATTCATAACAATGTAAGATACAATAGATTTGTACTTAAAATCGCTGACCGTTCAAAACAATGTGACGAAGCAGAAATAATTATGGAAAAGGTCCCAAATAAAATATAAAAATAATTTTTTAAGTAATGATTGTGCCAAAATTATAAAAAGAATTAAATCTTGTTAACAGTCTTTAGAAGAACAAACTACCTTAAAAATAATGTTAGAATTTCACTTTTCAATATCATGCTGGATAATATCAAGAATATTAAGCATATTTTTTTAGTGGACAGAATTTTGGCTGAAAAGATGAATAAACTGTTTTCTGAATAAATAGCTATCAAACATTTTTTACCATATCCGGCAAAAGTAATCGTACTGTGGCAATGACTAAATTAGACTATGATAAAAAGATACACAATTTATTTCACGATCATAAAACCTATAGAAAACTGATGAAAAAGTCACTTAAAGCAGTGCAAAGTGGTACTTACAGGATATAAAAAGATTTGAATCAGCATAATACATTAGATAAAAATTACAAAAATGTCAGCATTAGCCAGATTAAAACTTAATGAGCTAAGATGTATAGTCTTTTAAAAGTACACAAACAAAATACACCGTTAAGACCTATAATATCTTCAATTAATAGTCCAACATACTATTTGACAAGACTACTATACAACAACCTACCCTATAAAAAGGGGTTAAAAGTTAAAGTTCAAACGTTTCTAACAGTATTGAATTCAATAAAAAAATTAAAACCATCGACGTCCCCAATATCTAGTGCCTTATGTCACTGAAAGTTAAATCATTATTTACTCATGTTCCACTTAATTTTGTTCTACACACTTTGGAGAAAAAAGCCACTAATATTACATAGAAATGTAAACAACCCTTTAATAGTATCATTTATATGACCAAATTTGTATTTACTAACACCTTCAATACTTTCAATGACAACTTTTATTAGCAGATAGAAGGTACTTTCATGGGCTTACCTATCTTACTTATATCAGCTAACTTAGACATGAGTGATTTTAAGTACCGCTGCCTGCATATACCGCATACACAATATAATTGCACCCCGCTATTTCATTACACATATGTGGACGACACAATTCTATGTGTACGATCCCATTCTATAGATGTGATCATAAATATTTTTGAAAACTATCATAAAAACCTACAGTTCAACCATCAAATTCAAAACAACAAATCAATTAATTTCTTAGATACTACAATCATAATAAATACTAATGATAAAATCATAACAAATTAGTATTTCAAACCTACCACATAGGGTAGATTTTTGAATTTTCATTCAACTCATCCGATTCAACTAAAAAAAAATATTATTTTCAACTTATTCGATAGAGCAATTTTACTTTTACATCCAGATTTCAAAAAGACAATTTAAAAAAAGTTAAATCATTACTCAATCTAAATAATTACCCGAACAAATTTTATAATCCAATAATTAAAAGACGTTTGTAAGAACACAAAACAATGTTCATGACAATCAAAATTACTCGTATAACAGCCAACATAACACAAACAATTTTAACTCCACGCATTTCTTAACATTTTATTACTTTGATCATAAATTATTAAACAAATCCAATAAAATCTTTGCCAAAATAAATTTCTGACTTTTACCAAAAATTAATAATACTCTTTGCATCATAGTACGTCTAAAAGAGGATGAAACTGATATGTTAGACATAGTCAATACTGTATACTGTATAAAATGTGATTACTGTAATGCTGAATATAGAGATCAAACTAAGTGGCAACTTAAAACAAGATTCAAGGAACATATTTGCACAAATTTAGCGAGAAAAATATTAAAATTTTAGATTAAGAAAATAATTTACATAAACGATTCATTTTGGAAATAGTACACATTAAATTAAACAACAATATCAATAACAAACAATAAGATACACAAGATCCTAGAGATACGTATAATAACGTTTTTTCGGTGATTGGTAAATACTCAAGTAACTAAGAACCAATTTGAATTTCACCGCTTCTAACTGCAGCTCTTAATCCCAGTACCAAGTATTAACTAGTCATTTCGATGTGTGTGCGCTCAACTGTTGGGTTCTGATGTTTTCATATGTATCTATAAGTAAATATACACCTGTTACTGACCAATAAGATCTGTACCCAAAAGCAATATTCTTACAGTTTTATTTTCATTGTTTCTATAATTTTCTCTGTTACATATTTAACTACGTTGGCAGTCGCTAACCATTGGTTGATAACTATTTGATTTATATTTTTATGTTAAGTCGTTATGTCGATGGTTGCATCTGTAGAATGTATTCCTCCTACAGCTTAACCTTACTTTCTTAAATAATAGTATGATACTCTGTTTATTGATAGAATATTTAATATCGTTGTCACAAAGATGTATGTATAGTAAGGCTGTATACATTTTGTAGTTTCACCTGATGAGGCCAACGGAGTTTAGAAAAACGATATCAATTAAATGACTTATGTCAACATCAATTAATAGTTGAATTTTTTCACTTTATGAGATCAACAAATTCCAACGAATACATGTAGATTACCATTCGTGGTAATAAGTTATGCACTATTTCTATAAATGTGTTTATGTATGCATGCATATATGAATAGAAATCGCTTTGCATTTGTGTATGCTTCTCTGTATGTATTCATGCATGATAAGCACAAGTATAGATATATGTTGGTATGTACATACATATGCATGTATGGATGTACATATGTATGTTACGTGTATATGTATGTATGTATGTACGTATCTACGTACGTATATGTCTGTAAATATTTTAGTATCCAAAAAGGTATGTATGTATGTACGTATGCATGCATGTATGTATGTATGTGTGTGTGTATGCATGTATGTATGTGTGTCCGTATATATGTTTAAGTATTCATACATATGTATCTTCCTATATTATATAGATAATTTGTATGGGACATAAGTAATAGCTCCCTTTTGCCCCCAACACGCCCACTCAGTAAAAATTTTTAGAATCAAATTTCGTTTAAAAATAAGCTAAAAACACGCCTATTCTGTAACTTTTTTATAGAAAATACCACCCCTTACGCCCCCCCCCCTCGCCGTCCTACTCCCTCCACGCTTTTTTATTGGCCCTCCACAACGGCCCCACAGCCCCCTTCATGTTCATCCATAACATAACGTAAAACTCTTTTGTTTTCTCCCTTATTATAGATATTTTTTGCCCCCTTACAGCCGATTTACATTTACCATGTGCCAGTCACAGCACCCGCCTACACTTACCCCTCCACGCCCCTACGCTATCCACGAAATCACGTGAGATTCTTTTGTTTTCTCCCTTATTATAAACAATCTTGGTTCCCCCACAGCCCCTACCACGCCTCCGTGCCCCTTTCACACCCCACCTCGTCAGCCATCACTACCCACCCATTAACATATTTTATTCATCTCCTTATCATTAAAATTCTTAGTACCCACACATTCCCTTTTCAACTCCTCTTGCAAACATGTTAAATGTCTTTTCTCATATTATTATTGTCGTAAGTCTCTAGCGTTACCCAGAGTGCACCACGTGGAGGTAGACTAACTATGCACTTCATGTGTGTTTGTGCGTGTGCTTATGTGTATACGTATATATAAGAAATTGTTCACATTTTAATAAAATTTTGGCAGGTAAAAAGATGAGTCATAAGTGTAGTGCTTTTATTGTTTATAATAAAATAAAAACATGATCCAGTTTTTCATTCATCTTCATCAAAATCTTCAGTTCAAACTATATTTGTTATTACCTGGGAATTTACTAATACTCTTTGTATACACATATTTTTCTGATTTTTACATCTACATAATGCAACATACAATTGACTGTGTAAGAATAGCTTTTTCAAATATAAACCTAATGTACCAAAACTTTGACCCTGAGATTTATTTATAGTCATAGAAAAAGCTAACTTCAACGGAAATTTTTTTCTGTATAAAATAAAAGGTAATAAAGATAAAGTTCCCAAATTGAAAAGTAGTTCTTGGAATAAATACTCTGTCTCCAATTTTTTTCACCAGTTATAATTGCGGCCTGATGATTGTATTCATATAATTTTGTTATTTTTAGTCATGTTCCATTACACAAAAAGATCTGGATTTTATTGAGAAGAAAAATGTTTGAAAAGCTTTTCATTGAAGCTTGCTCTTTCAACGTCTTTGAAAACTTTCTTTATAAAAGATTTACGTCCTGGTAGTCGAAAGTCCTTACACGATAAGTAATCCTTATAAAAAATTTTATTAAGACGTGATGGAGCTTTATCATCACTATAACAAGTAAAATCTTCGATGAAATAATTTTGAAATTTATACCAATTGCTACATTTGTTTTATGTATTTTCGATTCATCCAATTTTTCGTTTGATTGTAAAATATAAAATATTCTGTAATATTGATGTATTGTATATTGCTGGCAAAATTATCTTCTTAAATTAAGTCCAACTAAGCTGTAAAGGGCGTTCTTCAATTAATAACAGCTTTATTAATTTTTTTTTCATAAAAATTATTCTTTGTTATTTTCAATATGCACAGATAAATGGAAAACTAAATAACTTCTACCACAAAGAGGGAATTCTTGTATTCTCCATGCTGCTTCCATTGGCATCAATGTACTGGGAAATTTCATAATCGTTTTTTTCTTTAACGAGTTTACAAAATGCTCTATTACTGCCTTCATGAGTATAATCAAATATATACTTTATGCTTTAGATCGAGGCACAACATTCTACATTTATATGGCAATTATATCTCATTAACAAGTAATCATTGTAAGGTACTACCATATAATTATCAACTAGTATCTCGACAGTACTGATTTTCAGTCTACAAATCTGATTTTCATGAACATTATTGCTTTTTTTATATTCAGTATAAGCATTTTTAGTTACATTTTGTTTCTGATGGCAATCATTTTAGAAATTTTTTTTTGCATATATTATTGTCTTTACTAAAACAAGGAGTTTTTTTAGAATAAAGTCCATGGAACATATGTTTGAAAACCAATTTTTGTAATATTTTATTCTCGACTGGAATTTCAACAGAAATGTATTTATCAATTCCATTTGATGATAAAAGCTTATTACTGTGATTAAGTATAATTATTAAGTGTGCATAAGGCAAGCCTCTTTTTTGGAATTGTATTGTGTAAACTTAAGATTAAACATTACCGAAAATCTCAATCTTTAAAATGTTATCTAAAATTAATTTGAACTATGTTTGAAATAATCGGACAGTTATATTAGGAATATCCTTTGAAGTTGTGTGTCTTGGAAAACTTTTCAAAATGTCTTTTTACTTTGTCCATTCAGGATTACAAGTGGCAGTTATAAAAAAATCTGGTTTACCGAATTTTCTCATCGTTGCCATAGCATCCTGGTAATGTTGCATATCTAGGTCCACCGACGTAAGTTAATGGTAAAATGAAGAGGCTATTACCCTTTTATTTCTGTTCAGAATTATGAGAAAGATTTAATGCACTATTTGACATATGATCTACTAAGCTTTAAAAACATTCAACAGGCAGAGTTTTTTGACTTTGTCTAAAAAAATTCATTCTATTACTCTTAATCATGATATAAGCGTGCAAAAAAATTGCTGCGGTAGGCTACCGCCATAAAGTGGAGGACTAAAATTCGTGGAATTTGGTCTATAAGATGGCCTATACAAATAATATTGTGAAAGAGAAACGTTCTCCTTCATATTTTCGGGATGCTTATTGTAGTTAGTGCTCCAGCCTAAATCTCCTGACGGAAACATTATTGATAATACCATTGGATCTACAAACTGTGATAATTTGTTTGGATAAGTATGACATAGTACATTTCTAGTTTATCTTTAGGATAAACACATAAATCATAATTTTCTATTGTTCCAGAACTTTAACAAAAATAGCACTACACTCTGATATCGAAGGTTTATTACATTGATGTACATTTTTATCAGTCTTACGCATGAAATACAATTTGTAATTTAGTATATTGTTAATATAAGCGATTTATCGTAAAAATTTATAGTATTTTGCAATCGGATTTTTGTGTAAAATTTGAGTTAAAATAACAATATGTTCTTTAACCAATTTTTTTGTTTTGTTTTCAAGTCTTTTTTCTACTGCATCAAAATAATCATATATATACCATTGACTGAGAGATTGTTCCATATCATTTTTGCTTATGAAAGTGTTAGAGTCAATGTGACATACTTGACCTTGAATTTTTATATCGTAAATACTTTTCTTCTATTTATGAATTACATTTGCATTAAATGTACCAAAACAAAACAAATTGTTATAGTATCTCATAAAATATCTAAAATTTTCATTATACTGTTCTAAGTTCTTTAAATTTTCATAATATTATGTTGATGGAGGTAAACATATCTTTCCATTTTGGCAACAATTTATTTTTGGCTTTCCAAAAAAATGTCAAAACAAAAAAAAAACTTTTAAAGTCCACCTAAAAAATGGCTATTTGTTCTAAATATATCTGAATCTTTAGTTTTTGTATTACTATCATATTCCGTTTTCAATTATTCAAGTAAAACTTCCAATTAACACGTAATCTACGTGTTTTCTTTTAAGACTGTATGAAGTTTTATTGTAAATATTTTAAATCAATTTTTTAACATCATAGTTTCTCAAGTCAATTACATCATAGTGGCCTGAGTCTAATAAGCCACTGAATAACAAATTCAATTTGAAATTACTTTCTGGGTTACCAAAATTAAGAATTTTATCCTCACTAGCTGTTCTTACTGTCACTTGTATGTTAAAAATATCCACGAAACTTTTGAATTCAACATCAGTCCCATAAAGACCATCTGTAGATATTGAACGATGATAGTGATATTGGTTTTCAACATTCTCATAATATTGATTATCGACAATAAAATGTTTATAGTCATTACAGTTATCTCTGATGTTTTCCACTATACGCATCTTACGTTTATATGAAAATTTAAAGAATTATGTAAAATATGACAATTACCTGAATAAACAATTACCATCACCAATGATTTTTAGCTTTTAGTTCACTCATGTTAACCTCCAACGGGTCTTAACTGTTTAAACTGGAATTAAGGATTTACACATCAAGACAAGGACTGTTTAAAAGAAAAAATCCTTAGCTTTCAGAAAGTACCTTAAAAAACGTAGGTATCTGTGGCAAAATTCGAGATATTCCGTAGAATATTGATCAAGTCGTAGTATTAAGCATTGGTTTCACATACAGATATAACTATAGATAATTATGCTCTCATCATGTATACATCATGTATAAATGTATACTAAAGTATACAGCAGACGAAAAAAGTGATACCAACTAACACAATTATTTTTGGGTTGGTACTTATTGCTTGTTTGAGTTCCCTTAATGAGTATTTATATATTTACATTGATTCATAAGATATTTTATTGTGCTACTTATTAACTATTTACATAAGAACTCTGACAAATTTACGATTTCAGAACTAACACTGCATCTAAATTCCATCGTAAACAAACGATTTTTTTTATGCAATCTATAAATCAGCGTTTATAAAATATTGTAACAAAATTTCAGCTTATTTAATAAATTTACAATTCTTTGCATGAAAGCCAATTAAGCAACATTAAATAAGGCTCTAGCTCCGCCAGCCAATCAACATTCGCTATGCTCTCAGTGCTCCCAGTATTATATTGCATAAGTCCCGTTGCTGCGCAGACTTATCGCCATATCTTATTAATGGAGACGAAAAAATATGCCATGTTTCCATACAAGGAAAGTGCAGAAAAAAATCGGATTCATTCAAGTGTACAGGCAATATTCAAAAAGAACCAGAAAATTTGTATAAAACGACATAAAATTTGTATGAACACAGGAAACTTTTTTGACATTTATCAAATACACGGTGGGAGTGCAAAACGCGCAGGGGGCAAAGCTCCACTAGTATATATATATACTAGTAGGGCTTTGCCCCCCAGCGCGCTCCGAGCGCCAACCCCCAAATTTCAATATTCATATTCTCATGTCTGAAAAATGAATGAAAAAGTTTATTTTTAATACACATATATGTGTACAAACATAGATAACCAAAGTTATCTCATAAAAAATCGCTAAAAATTTGAACAGATACAGTCAATACACGAAATTAGTTTACTGATTTATCAAATATTTGTTAATAATTTAATACTTTTAATGACTTTAATTAGTATTTAAGGTTGATTTTGATTAGTATGCATATGAATACAATATTTACGCAATCATTATTATTACAGAAATAGTTATGAGCCTTTGTTTGTTATATTTGGTCATTTTAGAATTAATTATCGATATAAGTTTATAATAATATATTATGTTAAAATTTTTTCTTAATATTTATAAATATAAATTGTTCATTTCATTGTTATTTACGCCATGTATAGATTTTTATAAATTTTCTCAAATATTTCTTCAGTTCATAACTATTCAAAATCCTTATCCTCTTATATTAGTACTAACATTATTTTCAATTAAGTAACTATTTTAATTGATTATACATAATACAACTTGTTATAATTTCTTTTTACTTTTACATATTATCATAATTTATAACGCATAATATATTTCTTAACTTTGAATCTTTACTGTCGTGCCTTATTTACCTACATTAATATCTTATATTTTCATATGAATTATCTTCCTTCAGCATATGTCTCCATTATCTGTTAATCCTATATTGCTGACTGATATTATCAATACTTCATTCGATGTTTTCTTTTTCCCCTTTACATAGCAATGTGAGCTTTGTATATTTATTTTTTTGCTGATCCTATAGTTTATCACTTAAAAACGTCTAAACTCACCTATATCTTATCTTTTTTGCTTTATTTTTCTCTCTGCTTTTTTCTTTTTTTACACTTAACAGATGATAGAAAGTTCAATTACCATATACTTTTTTAATATTTTCTGATTGACAAAAGTCTTCCTTTCCTTTATAAAATTATCTTCGATTTTGTCAAGTTTATTTTTCTTCGTTGTTCTTTTTATAAATCCCATCGTTTTCCAATCCTCTACTTTTTCATGCATAACTTTATCTTTTTTGCCTATCTTGTATTGTTTTTATTGATTAAGTCCGTTACTTCTTCGATTAGTCATTATTGAGGCCACCTGCTCTTGTATATTTTTGTTATGTGCAAAAAGTAAATTTATTCGCATTTTCTTATGCCTAATTCTAGGATAACCCTTCCCGCCCCCATTAGTCATGTATATCCTGGTAAGTTTGCATGTAAACCGAACATGATACTCGTAAATCTAAATCTATTTTTTCCCCGTTTTCTTTTCTTTCTCATTCCAAAATCCATGCCTTCCTTGCCCACCTCCAGCTTCCGTATATAAGAGCGTACCGCGAGATCGAGCCACCTCGCGTGTAAGGCGCATTTTTTTCTCGAGCACACTGTGTTCAACTCCCTCGTACGGATTGGGAAAAATCTAAAAAACACAATAAAATAATAAAAATCAATAGCTCAAAAACCTTTCTTTGTGTTGAAATATGTCTTTGAATTTTTTGTGTTTTCTGTCGAATTCGCCACAGTTTTAAAAATTAAAATTAACACGAATGAAAAGATCAATACTTATAAAGTGGGAGAGAAAGAAATGTGTAAAATACAAGCAAATAAAGACGTTGACATTGGGTCAGCCACGCTTGACAGACAACTATATAGTTATAGTACAAACTGTAGACTCACTGATAACTACTTGATATTCATTAAAACATAGTTTACGTTATGTGTAAGTAGAAGTCATAAACTTTACTTGATCCGCTGGATAGTTCACGAACAATAGAATTTGCAACTTAAAAAACTTTAAAGTTCCAATTTGTTCAAAACTTTCTATAAGGATCGTATATTACTGTATTTGATTTTACATACTAACATGATCATATTTTTTATTATTTGGTCATTCAATAATTGGAATAGACATTGATAAATTCACTTACATATTTTATATATTTTGTATATATAGTATAAATCATAAATTTTTTTGGATATTTTAATCTTAATTGGTATACAATAGAAAATTATGTGTGACTATAAAGGAAAAGCAAGATATTAATAAAATTCTTGGCTGATCTGTCCGATTGTTGTACTAATGTATCATTATACTATGTACGTTATCCCGAAACACAATAGACTACTACTTAAATTCTAAATTACTAAATAAATTATTAATTAATAAACGGTTGGTGCGGGCAATTCTATTCGGTTGTTTAGTCTTAGGTGCTTGGTTTTTACTTTAGTTGGATTCCGTGTTTTGCTGAATCTTACGGATCTTTCAATATGTGTTTAATCAGCGTTATAACAGACGTTAACGTGTTTTATATCCTGCCTCACCAGAGCCAACTTAGTTATTCTTAGTAGAAGAACATTTTATGAAGAAACTTTTTTTCTTTTTCTCAAATATAGATATCAGCTGTCATAAAATGTGATGATTTTTACATGTTGTTAGAAGCATTTGCTATTTAGCCAACCTTGTCTATTTATAATTGAAAGTTTAATACATCTAAACAGTAAGTATAATACACATAATTATATTGCTAATGATATTTTGTATTAAAAATACATTGTATGCGATTGGAAGATCTTAGCTTTTAACTGCTATGGTATAATTTGCTAGATTTTAGCACTATTTTGGTTTGCAAACGCCAGTTTTTTTTACACCATCTGCATGTAACGGAAGATCTGCTCCATTCCTGTAAGAATTGTTATCGTAGCATGTTATTTATTTCGAAATCGAATGAAATATTCCGTTCATACTCTTAATTAGTGAATACATGATATATCAATAAACATTATGAGCGTGCAAGTGTATTTGGTTATTTAGTTGTAGGTTTTTAAGTTGTATCAAATTTTTATTTCCAATAAACCAATTGATGAAAAAAATAAATATTTTTGACTTTGAATATTTGATTTTCCTTGGAATATTAGGTTAAAGTATATTGGATTTTTTGAGCTAGAGATTCATATGCATGCGTTTCTTTAAAATTATTTTGAATTAGTGGATAAATTATTTATTATTAAACATTGTGATCGGGTGTTTTTATTTAGTGATGTGGTTTAATGTGCGTGGGTTTTGATTTATCTAAATTTAGTATTAAACTTATGTGTATGGATTTCGGGTAAGTATCGGTTTCATCAGCTGTATCACTGACGGTCACTTTTTTTATTTCCTGTCTTAGTACAGCAATGTTGCTTGTTTTTGACATAGTAGAACACTGTATTAAAACACGTGTTTTCTTTTTGACAAATTTGGAGTTTAATTGCCCTAAAATATGTTTGGTTTTTTTCCTTGTCAAAAGCATGTCTTATCAAGCCAACCTTGGCTATTTACATCATGATTAAAAGTATAATACACCTGTATAGTAAGTATAATACACAAAAATATATTGCTGATCATATTTTGTACGAAAAAATTTTTTTTTTCGATTGGGATATCATTGCTTATCACTGCTCGGATATATTTCGCTACATCACAATTATGGTTTGCACATTATTAATATAATGTTAATCTTAAAACATGTTGAATGGAGAATTCATTCTCATGCATGAACTTATAATTAAGTTGTGTGTGTGTGTATTGAAGAATCGGTTATAAGCCTATGGGGAGGAGCTAAAGGGAAACGAGGGGGAGATGGAGAAGAAGCTGTGGGAAGCCAGGGGGGAGCTAAGTGGTAGCGGAAGGAGCGGAGGGGAGCTAACCCAAAAAAATTCGGTTAAGTATCACATAAAAATGAACGAAAAACTACGTGATTTTAGGGGGAGCTGTGGGGAGCTGAGGGAAAGCTGAGGCGGAGCAGGGGGGCAGGGACATACTTTTGTTTATACAATTATATTGACTTTGTATGAAAGAATCTTAGTGTAATATTTGGTATGTCATTTGGTAAAGTGTTTTTAGAAAAGTCTTTCAATACATTTTTCATTTCTTTCTATTTGGGATTGCATGTAACAGCTATAAATAACTCTAGTCCACCACATTTTCTCATAATTGCCATTGCATCTTGATAATGCTGTTGAATGTATCGTTGTCCGCCTATATACGTTGAAGGTAAAATAAAGAGGTTTCCAATTTTATGTTTTCTTTCAAAATTTTGTGTAATATTTGATGAACTATTAATAATACAATCCTATAAACATTGATAACATTTGATAGGTAAATTTATTTGATTATTACTCAAAAAATTCATCCGATTACTTTCAATCATAATATAAGCATGTAGAAAAAATAGTTGTGTTAATCTTCCTGATTTTAATACGGGATGTTTAAATAAAAATGATAAAATTTGTGAAAAGAATTTTTCAAAACAATTTAGTGATAGTACATCTATAACAAAATGGTTTTCCAGAATACAGAAGAAGTAAATATTTTGTATCAAAATATATATAGATAAGAATAGTAATAAAAAAATTTTAGTTGATAATTCAATGGTTGTATGGTACAATAAATTTTTATTGATTAAATATAATTGTCACATAAATGTTGAGTACTGTGCATCAATACAAAGTATAAAATACATATGTAATTATATTTATAATGGAAAAGATAGAGCATTTTGTAAAATACAAAAAGAATCAAACGCTAAAAATAAAGTTTGCGATAAAATTAAACAGTATATTGATGCACGTTATTTAGGTCCAATGGAAGCAGCATGGCACTTACAAGAATATCCTATTTGCGGTAGAAGCCATAGCGTAGTTAATTTGACCATTCATCTTGAAAATAAACAAAAAATAGTCTTCAAAGAAAAAAAATTTCCGAATCTGTAGATAATTATAAAACACAACTAAAAGAATGGTTTGAATGAATTAAATTAGATGATTTTGCCAAAAATGTAGAGTACGTAAACATTTCTGAATATTATATTTTATTAGAGCAAAGAAACAATGGGAACAACAACGACATTCTAGGAAACATAATGCAATCGGTTGATTAAATGTTATTTCTCCAAAAGACCAAGAAAATTTTTTCTCAAATTGATATTAAATATAAAAAAGGTTGTACTTCATTTGAAGATACATACCAAGGAAAATTATACAGCAATTTTAAAGAAACAGCAATAAGTATGGGTCTCATTTAACACAATTTAGAAATTTTAAACATTTTTGAAGAAGCAAGTGTTATTATGCTACCGAATCAATTAAGAAAATTTTTTGCATTGTTTTTTCTTGCAGAAAATATTCAAGGTGATGATATATGTAGAATATATAAATTAAAATTTACTGAAGATTTCGTTGAAAATAAAATAAATCAAGCTTTTTTACATACAAAAGGTATTTTTAAATCAGAAAATAAGTCTTGTAAAAACTTGAATCTACCTATTCCAGAAAATTTTATTTTAGATGTGGAAAACGATTGTGAAGACATTAAATAAAGTAAAAAAATGTTTATGAATTAGTACCCTATATTGAATGAAGCACAAAACTATATTTTTAGATGTATATGGAATAGAAGTAATAAGATTTGTTTCATTGATTGTCCGGGATGATCTGGAAAAACATTTTTGTACAAAACTATACTTTATTCTTTTATTTCAAAAAAACAAAAAATTTTATATATGTTGTGGACAGGTATTGCGTCAATTCTGGTTCCAAAAGGTATGACAAGTCATATAACTTTCAAATTACCGTTGGATTTAAATAATATTGAAAGTTCATTTTTTGAATTTGATTTGGTTCGAAAAAATTAAGAGAAATTAATATAATTATATGGGACGAAGCGTCAATGATACCGAAGAAAGCATTAGAAATTGTTGACAAAACTTTGAGAGATTTGTGCAATAATGACAAACGTTATGGAGGAAAATTAATAGTATTAGGAGGAGATTTCCGTCAAATTTTACCAGTTATTAAAAATAGTAATCAAAGCATGATGATCAAAGAAACAATAAAATCATATTATTTATGGAGATTATTCAAAAATTTTTATTTAAATACAAATATTCGATTAATTAATGAAAATTTTTTTAACATGTTGTTAAATATTGGAAACGAAATAATCAAAAAATTTAATATTCCAGACAATTGGATAACAACAGACGTTTGCTCGAAAACATTTGGAAAAAATTTAATTTTAAATATGAATCGTGCTATATTAACTACTAATAATGAATACACCATTTTTTTTAATTATAAAATTTCAAATCATATAGAAGGAAACGAAGTATTGCACGTATTACAGTGTTGAGAAAGCAACATACAAAGTACTTGATAAATCTGATGATGATGTTTGTATTAATTTTCCCACAGAAGTGTTAAATAAAATTCAAGAAGATCTTTCCCCGCAAAAACTAAATTCAAACATAGGTGCATTTTTTATGTAAATAAGAAATTTAAGCATTATTGATGCACTTTGTAATGACACGCGATTAAAAATAACCAAATTATTGAGGTTTAACATTGAAGTTCAAATTATTACAGGTGAAAAAATTGGAATTCAAGTTGTTTTACCAAGAATAACATTATGTTCTGGAAATAATACTTCCTTAATTTTCGATTCATACAGAAATCAATTTCCAATAGTATTAGCATTTGCAATGACTATAAATAAATCTCAAGGTCAGAGTTTTGATGAAATAGGTCTTTACTTGAATAAGCC
>JAPYYV010003784.1:6121-25293 GCA_030522625.1 Copidosoma aretas
ATTTTTAACAAATATTATTATTTTCCCCGTCACATTTGATCCAGGCTTCGGACTGGCAGTACAAGTTACTTAAATACTGGCGTGTTTAAAATAATAATAATATTATCTTGAAAGTAATTGCATTATACATACTGGTGATTTTGAAAGATTTGTAAAATTATTCGCTTTTTGACAAATATTAGTATTTAACAAATATTATTTTTCCCGTCACATTTGATCTAGGCTTCGGACTGGCAGTATCTACAAGTTACTCAAATACTGGCGTGCTTAAATCAATAATATTAGTATCTTGAAAGTTATTTGCATACTGGTGTTTTTAAAAGATTTGTAAAATTATTCGCTAAAAATCAATTTTTGGTAAGAATTTTTTTGAAACTGCCTTAATATACTGATAATCGCGTAGAAAAATCATTTTGATACTGTATCATTTCTTGATGTAGGAAAGTTTTTTAAATGATGATTTATAAAAAGTATATAAGTGATCTATAAAAATTAGATAAACAAAACATAAAAAAAGTGAGAAAAGTACCTTCGTCAACGTAATCATGTGAATGATCGGTATATTTCTCGATTATTGTGTTCCTTGAGTCAAGTTTAATAAAACTTTTGCAACCTCTTGTTGTGCACTTCCAGCGCTGAACTTTTTTCCTAAGCACTGTATGGAAACTAAAAGTATACCGATCTAAACATACAAGGGTTTTTCCTTTTTCACTGATAAAATATTCCATCGTCACAAAATAAATAGACAACAAGAAAATTCACAGAAACTACACACAATCCAACAGACACACTTTAATAGAGACAGCGAGAGCACAACTGACACTAAGTTTTAGACACTATGTCTTCGCACAACTGAGCTTTTTCGTATGAAACACACATACGTACAATTCAATATTTTCATTTCAAAGTTCATCGATCCCAATGAGTACAGTACCATGTTTTGATTTAAAGGCTCTTCGACCCGATAGAATTCCGCACAGTACTATGTAAACACACCTACTACAATGTAAAATTTTGATACAGTACTATGTAAACACACCTACTACAATGTAAAATTTTGATTTCAAGACTTATCGTCTTTTTACAGAGTTGGAAATTTGTATTTGTACGGGAGCCAATTAGACCCCAGTTTCTAATGACCCGGGAGCCAATTCGACCCTAATTTCTAATGACCCGGGATCCAACTTAACCATAGATACGGCGTTATCTGACAAACGAAAGCCAACTCGACACCGGCCCTTCCAAATACAGCCTACCTCCGATTGTGCTGAAAATTTGTATACCTATACTTTTCAGTGTGCTGATTAGGAATCTGACAGTCAAAATGACCGCAAATGCCCAGAAATTATTATATTATAAAGTTATTTTATTCAGGTCTAAACAGAATTTAAATCTTAAGCGTTTCATGAGTTATTGAAGTATTCGTACCTCCCAGTGGCACGGGAGCTCTGCTCCCGTGGCATCTGAGTTAGTGCTCAGCTGTAGGAACACTAATTATTTCATGAAATAGTTTGACAGCAGAGAAATACATAGGCAAAAAATTCGGTACCCAGGCAGTCGCCAAAACTGAAAACTGCCCCACTACGCGCCAACTGGGTTCTTATTTCGGTCTTCTATCATCGAAATAGCTTTCGAGATTGACTGTCACATGTATACTAAAAAGTGACAAAAATTCACAAAAATGTAACAAAGGCCCTCTCGCCTTGCCCCGCGCGAGTAGGATTATGGTCAATCTCTAAGGCTATTTCGATTATCGAAGACCGAAATAAGACCCCTGTGGGTACTTGTCCGTGTGCGGTACTGGATGGGGGATAATTGTTATTTGATCGGCGGGGGTGTGAGGGCAGAGCCCCCACGGGGGGGTCTGAGGGGATCAGCAGGCTAAAAAAACATGTGAAGTAAATTTCAGCTTCATTTGCCATAAGGTATATGTCTAAATATATTCTGCATTTTCGAAAATTTCCTAACTTTTCGACCTCGATATCTCGAAAGCTAAGCGAGATATCGATTTTTTTACACGAGTAAAAAGTGTTTTATTTTGCATTTTCTACGCAAATATACCATTATTTTGCGGCACCCAAGATATCGTACTCGTGCCTAATGCTATGATCGAACTGTTTTTAGGTCTATTGAATGGTTTTTCTTCAAAGTTAGAAGCAATATAATTCAAAATTCTTGTGGTCGGTAATTACCACTCGAATTAGACTTTTTTCCTGAATTTTGTAGACGCTTGAAAAGAAGTATTTTTATGGAAAATTTCCTTCCTGACAAATTTTTTCTCTTGCTGTTTTTTGGTAACCATCCCAGAAAAAGAATTGAAGTAAATTTAAGATATAATTGGCTACTTGCATGGAAAAAAAAATTTTTATTTTATTTAGCCCGTCAGGTAGATTACACAGGACGTTCTAAATCAAGGTCCGGGGCTCAATTTGCTCCATCACGTCAGAAATTCAACCTAACCTCAAAAAAACACCAAAAATGATCACGAAAATCGCAAACTCAAGGCTCTCAATGTAAAGTAATACGCTACAAAAATTAAAAAAATTTACACCTAAATTTTGAATAGTACATGTACTGTAATTATTGTCCAAGTGAGATGTGTGAGATTGCAAAAAATTTCCAACCTTGAAAAACTAAACAGTCCTTATAAAAAAGAGAAAAACTCTAATTAATTTGTAATTGTAGATTATACTCTCTCCGAGGTAGTTTTCCCACGTCTCGTCGGATTTAAAATGAGAATTCTGCTAATAAATTGCTTTGCATCATCATAATTTTAACCTAACTTCAAGAAACACAGAAAATAATAATGAAAATCGCGACTTCCAGGCTCTTAATGCAAAGTAATACACTACGAGAATTTTAAATTTTACATTTACATTTTTTTTCAGTAAAAGTATCCTGATTAATGTCCAAGTGATGTTTCTAAAGTTATAAAAAAAATTCTAACCTTCAAAAACTAACTAATCCTTTCCGAAAAAAAAAAAAATCTATAAGATTGATTCGGAATTGTGAATTAAACTGTCTTAAGGGTAGTATTCTACGTATTTTAGAAAATTCTCTAAGTAGCATTATCACGTTTAGAATTTTCACCGCAAATCGAAAAAAAATTAAATAAATAAACGTAAAATGATATTACACAGGACCTTAGGACAAAGCTATAGACAGACAGGCTTTTTTAACGTGTATTAGACATCCATTGGAATATGCATTATAGTAGTTGACAATAGACGAACAGCCACTTAAAAGATATATGTATTACGATATAATGAATTTCCAAAATTGTAAAAGTATCTAAAGCCCTTCATTAAACCAAAATGCTTGCTTGCAGTCTACTTTATGCTCATTATCTATGCTTAGCCGTTTCTGCGTGTATTTTTATTGTTTCTTAAGGTTAGGTTAAAATTTTGGTGATGTAGAGCTTATTTTAAGACAAATTCCCATTTCAAATTCGAAGATACGTGGAAAACTAACCCTAATACCGTTCAATTCACAATTAAAAATCAATTTTATAAGCTTTTTTTTAGTAAGGATTTTTATTTTTGAGGTTAGAAATTTTTTACGATGTCACACATGTAACTTAGATGTACTCGTACTATATCAAGTATTATTGTGAATTTTAAAATCCTCGTAGTGTTGTGCTCTTCCCTTATTAATTTTGGTTTATGTTAAAACAATAAAAATTCGTATTAAATCTTTTTTCATAATTTACCTATGGGACTTAATCGATTTTCTCATGTGAGCTTATTTTCACGATTAACGGCCATCAGTTATTCCTGCATAAAATGTGTTCTAAATTTCTTTTTAGTATTTATTTGTCTAGAATGATGTTTTACATTAAAAGATGATCTTTCAAAAGGTATTAAACTCATTTTTAGAAAATTTTTATTTGTTTTTACCCATGTCGACTTTCTTAAAAACATAAATTATCAAAGTAACTACTTCTTACAGTAATTAATAAAAATTTTCTTTTTGTAAAAGAGCAAGATTAAAAACTTATACTTTCTATACATTTTCAACCTATTCACTTTAGAGAGTACTCTTTATGATTTTTAGCATTGAAGATGGCATTGTTATGAATATGATGTACACAAAATTATTAAAGAAATTTGTACCATGTTCAACTTTTTTTTTTTCAAAAATTTAATGAGTACATTTTTTTAATTTACATATTATATCATAATAAATTTTTAGAATTAGCTGACCAAGTTTTGGTTTGATTTAATAAAAACAGAAATGAATTTTTTTGTAAAATTGTCGTCTGTACTCTTGCTTATAGGGTAATTCAATAATTAATCACAAATGGTTTGTGAGCATAACGGTATTTATTCAATGAAAAAAAAATTTCAGCAATATTTCGGTACTCTTAAGCACCGTTATCAGATAACCATGGCGTTTCAAATATGCACACACACACAATAATTTGGTACGTGCATGAAAAATTCCATTCAGTCCGTCGGGTAGATTATACAAAAAATATTGGACACGAATTTTTTCTTTTTTTATTTAAACAAAAAATAACGGAGATAAAGAAAATCAAAGTGTAGGAGTGGGGGTAAAATACGTGATAATGATATAAAATTAGCGCATACATCGTACGTTACTATAACGTCACGCATAACTTTAACATTCTCTATCTCCATCAGTTTCTGTTTATATAAAAAATAAAGAAAAAAAGTGTCCAATATTTTATTATGATCTTTCACACGGGCCTAATAAAATTCAGAAAAAATTTTCTTGGAAGGTCCCTATTCAATAAATACAGTCATGCTCAAAGCATATTTGCGAT
Organism: Copidosoma aretas; assembly: GCA_030522625.1. Taxonomy (NCBI): domain Eukaryota; kingdom Metazoa; phylum Arthropoda; class Insecta; order Hymenoptera; family Encyrtidae; genus Copidosoma; species Copidosoma aretas. Next base: position 10,908 of record JAPYYV010003784.1, read on the forward strand.
TAATTATAAAAAAGGTTTCACTATACATCTGGTTATTACATTCAGAGAACTGACAGAAATAAAAGAAAAAATGGAAACAGTTTAGGATACTTATACTTGGCTCACTTAATATTTATAGATAAAGCTGGAAAATTGGAAGTGCTTAAAAATATCGGAAAGACTCAGCAGATTGAAAAACCAGATGAACACAATTTAAAAGAATGATAAATTGTTAATGTTAACTACTTTATTTACTTATTAGTAAGAAATATGAGAAAACATTATTTTACTAAGTCACAAATGATTGCGGTTATTATACATGTTTTACAAAAATCTTAAGGTGAGCGTATCGTGAAATTTTTTTTTTGCTACGCTTTTCATTGAAATTGATTTTGAAATCTCGTATAGAGATAAATGAAGCAGTAAAGAAAATATCATCTTAACATAAGGTTCATCTTGTTACTCCAATCAATACAATCACGGGTAGAATATATATAAAATCAGCAGCGACCAACGAAGTGGTCAACAAACCGAGCTGGGACCTCATTTTTTTTAATTTTTAGACAAAAAGATGTGAGACCTATTTCAGAGTAATGCTTAAAAAAATTGTATGCAGATCTACGAGAGCGTTAAAAGTTCACATTCGAGCGACGTTTTGAAAACTCTGAAAAATGATAAAAATCTATAACTCCACCATTGATTACAAATGCATTAACTTAGACAAATTTTTTTAATAATTGAAGGAAATTTTCTCTAGGTTCTAAATTTTTCAAAATTAGTCAGCTAACTTCTATATTAATAAATTTATATACAAAACGCTAGAAAAGCAGTTTTTTTTTTAATTCTAATTTCGCGAAAAACATCTTTTCTTTCCATGAACATTTTTTTACTATTTAAAGACGCATTAATCAATATTTAAAACCATAACTCTAGTGCTGCCAACTTTTTAAAGCTTAGATGTAACGTTATTACCGTGTTATGTGAAAATAGAACCAAACAGCTTTGATTTAACTACTTGTAAGACCTAAAAACTCCTATTTTATTCGAATAGACGTCAAAATCTACAAATCAAATTAGCGTTTTAGGTAGCCGATTTTTATCGACAATTATTTTCAAGTTTCATCATAAATTCGCTGGAAAATAAGTTGTAACAAAATGAGCTCTGTAGAGCGTGATTCTGCATGCGGCACATCCGTTTTTCCACTCTGGAAAGAGTTACATCGTCTAGAACAAAGGTGTTAACATCAGCCAAATTCGCCTGAAAACTCACTTTTACACTTGCAATGGTAACTTTATGTTGGAGACGACATCTGTTTGAATACAAGCGGAAAATATTGGAAAAAAGCTTTAATTAAAGCGTCAAGTGAGTCCGAAAAACCAACCAGGGCCAAAATTACGAACGATTTAAGATGATGATCAAAAATTTTTAATTTCAGCTTGAAGATGCTCGTAACTTTTGACCTAGGCATCGTTTTTAACTCATCCAAAGCTAAAATTAAAGCTCTTTTCAAGTGCTTTTAAATACCGTTTGAATAAATTCTCTAACTTTCCGGTGACCCAACCGGCATCACAGTGGTTCAAAACTGGATTTTTTTGGACAAAATAGCCTGCAGGTCGTAGAAATCAACATATCGCGACAAATTTTTTTATAAAATGAAGCTGGAATGATTTACAACAAATTTATACAGGCAGATTTTTGAATTTATTTTTTGAAAAAATCACACCTAACCTCAAAAATGGGAAACTGAGTTATCTTAAAAATTACGCTAATTTTTATTGATCACGTAATAGTTTATTGGGGGAAATAAAGCATGATAGAAGTTACTCTTAGGTATTTTGAGCCGCTGAGTACGAATCGGTTATCAAAATGTCTAAATTCAAAATGGCGGATCCAATGTGGCAGACAAAATTGGAAAATTACGAAAATCATAAAAAAAGTGTTTGACAGGGGTTCTTTAGGTCGCTGAATACGAATCCGTCATCAAAACATCCAAATTCAAAACGTCTGATCTAATATGGTGGATATAAATTAAAAAAATTACGAAATTTTTGCAAAAAGCGTCTTGTCGGGGGTTTTTTATGGTCGCTGAATACGAATCCGTCATCAAAACGTCTAAATTCAAAATGGCTGATCCAATACAGCGGACATGAATTTGAAAAATTACGAAAATTTTGAAAAAAGCGTCTTGTCAGGGGTTTCTGTGGTCGCTGAATATGAATCCGTTATCAAAACGTCTTAATTATAAAAGGCTAATCCAATGTGGAGGACATAAATTTGAAAAATTACGAAATTTTTGGAAAAAGCGTCTTGTCAGGAGTTTTTATGGTTGCTGAATACGAATTTGTTATCACAATATCTAAATTCAAAGTGGCGGACAAATCTTTGGAAAATTACGGAAATCATAAAAAAAGGGTCTTACAGGGGTTTCTAAGGGCGCTAAATACGAATCTGTTATCAAAATATCTAAATTTAAAATAGCTGATCCAATATGGCGGATGAAAATTTGAATTACGCTAATTTTCAAAAAAGTTTTCATTTTTTTCATTGTTAACATTTTTTAATTTTTAAGCACGCTTGTAAAATACTGTAATCTTTTTTGCTTTTATGATGATTTTAAATGTACTAGGCTGGATTCATTACTTAAACAATTTCAGATAGGGTCACTGTGGGAAATTTTTGATAAGATTATATAAGTAACAATATCTGGTTATCATTAGATTGAAAATAAACTACTTTTGCAGACAGAAAATAAAGAGTAAGATTGATCCATCAAAGATGAGCATTAAAATGAGCAGAAGGTCTTCTGTATTTGAGCAATATACTTTATGTTTATGTCATGATAAAAGTTGTATGTTATACGCAGAGAAAATGTTAAATTGTGTTAAACATTTAATTGAAGTACATGTAGTATCTGATGTATACATATCTACTTTGATAACAGATTTAGACTAAGCTACCTCTAAAATCACGGATAAAATTTTTTTATTAAGATGATTGTATTTTTTTTAATTGCGATCAGAAACTTTTTACAAAACTTTCGTAATTTTCCAAATTTATATCCGCCATATTGGATTAGCCTTTTATAATTTAGACGTTTTGATAACGGATTCGTATTCAGCGACCATAAAAACCCCCGACAAGACGCTTTTTTCAAAAATTTTGTAATTTTTCAAATTTATGTCAGCCATATTGGATCAGCCATTTTGAATTTAGACGTTTTCATGACGGATTCGTATTTAGCGACCATAAAAACTCCCAACAAGACGCTTTTTTCTAAAATTTCGTAATTTTTAAGACTTATGTCCGCCATATGGGATCAGCCATTTTAAATTTAGACGTTTTGATGACAGATTCGTATTTTGCGACCTTAAAAACCCCTGTAAAACAATTTTTTTATGATTTTCGTAATTTTTCAATTTTTTGTCCGCCATATTGGATCCGCCATTTTGAATTGTGACATATTGATAACGGATTCGTATTCAGCGGCTCAAAATACCTAGGAGTAACGTCTATCATGCTTTATTTCCCGCAATTAATTATTACCCGATTAATAAAAATTAGCTTTATTTTTAAGATAACTTAGTTTCCCATTTTTTAAGGTTAGGTGTGATTTTTTCAAACACTGAATTCAAAAATCTGCATCAATAGATTTGTTGTAAATCATTTCAGCTTTATTTAAAAAAAAAATTGGTCGCGATATGTTGATTTCTACGACCTGCAGCGTATTTTGTCCAAAAAAATCCAGTTTTGAACCACTGTGCGGCAGTAAAAAATTCTAATGGAATAAAATTCAGTAAAAATAGTAGCATCACTTTTATGCGTAAATCTCAATATTCAATTAAGACATAACATTTCCTCTTCAAATGTTCGATGGTGTACATAGTTCTATAGTTTTAAATATAGTTTAATCCATCCTTGAACAGTAAAAAAATTTAAATGAAAAAGAAAGATGTGTTTTTTGCGAAATTGGATTTTTTTTGAAATTGGGTTTTTTGAGTGCTTCGTATATAACTTTATTAATATAGAACATAGCTTCCTAATTTAAGAAAATTTAGAAACTGGATAAAATTACCTTCAATTAAAAAAAATCGTCCAATTTATTGCAGTTTTTGATGAATGACGGAGGTTCTAGTTTTTTCGTCATTTTTCGGGGTTTTTAAAACGTTGCTCAATCGTGAACTTTTAATCGACCCATAGAGCCGCATACAATTTTTTTGAACGAAATTTTGAAATACTTGTCATTTTTTTTGTTTAAAAAATCGAAAAAATTAGTTCCTAGCTCGAATTGTTTACCACTCCGTAGGTCGCTGTATGGTTTTATATGGATTCTACCCACTACAAAAATCATAGAAGTACTGATATTTTCAATTAGTTGGCAGTCCCAGAAGTTCTTTAGGAGCAGAGCCATTAGTTAAAGAAATCTTTCAGACCAACACGTTTATGAGTGACTGTGAAAAAATATGAGTATCCACCGGATGATAAGTTGAAAGCAATAATAATACCTAATCGTATGTTTCACAATTGGCCTGAACCAGCAAAAAAGAAGATCAAACATGCATTATCTCTGATAGATTGTCAAGAAAACATTACAAGCCCAAATAAAAAAAGCATAGATGAGAATAAATCTATCAAAACTATCTTCAAAAATATTACAGTAAATTGCAGTATTGGTAAGTATACACTATTTTTGTACTGAATTATAATGATTAGAGTATATGAAACTGTTTTTTTGTTTATATATATATTATATCGTTAAAGCCCCTTTTATCAAGTCGTTAATTGTAATGTAACTCATGGATAGTTGTACTAATGACTTATGGAGCTTATAAATTTATCAGTTAATTGATTAGTTTACCGTATTTATAAATTAATTAAGTAAAAATGAAATGTATGTATGTTAATAAATGTACTTATTAACACAGGTTGCAAATAATATTTTCTAGAGATGAGACCAATGAACATGCATTACTATTTTTACCAAAACTCTTGAATTACAAAAACAGCAAGAAATAGAAAAAAACAAGTGATAATTTTACAAAATTTTATCGTTTGACTAGACGTAAGTTTTTGAATACAGAGACTTTCTTTGCGCATCAACAATGTGGTTGTAGTACAATTTAAATTTTATATAATAGGATACTGCATCGGGCACTATTGACAATTTCATACAAGAAAGGCGTCAAATTCATTTCATTATTTTAAGTTAGGTAACTGAACGTTCCAGCCATTTGTGCTCATTATTACATCAGCAAACGGTAGTAGAACTACAATATGCTGTCTCATATTACTACAAATACGTCTGGACCACACAACTAAAAGTAGTAGATCTTTGCTACACATCGTTTTTTGCATTGCATGCGGATCACTCTATCGTCTTGGCCCACATTTGGTCGTTTTTCCACAATGCAAATATCAAATAAAAGTTTCGAGGAATATTGTTGCAACAAAAAATATTCTTAAATTGTGTAATCAGGTTGATAAAGTATCCGTATCAATTGACAACCAGATTTTGTTTATTATTCTTATATTTCTTTCTTTTTAAGAACTTATTAATTTATATGAGCACATATCATTTTAGTGTTGTTTGATGTCGAATATTCGATCATGCTCTCCATTCCTTAAATTACCGTGGTGTTCGCGTAGGCACACGATCTGTTGAGAGCGGGTAAAGAAGTAGAGAAAAACACTCCTAGATGTTGTCTACTTAAGCAACGTTTTGTCTGCGAACGGTCCTCTCAACGATACGATTGAGCCTAACGAGTTTGGCGTTAAGAACAACGAAACGTTCCTCAGGTAGACAACATCTAGGAGTGTTTTTTTTACGCATGTTTATGTATTGTAATCTTAAGAACGTTAATTAGTATAGATTTTGACTTTTTACCTTCCACTGTTTCCCCCTCGTAATGACCTAAGCATCACACCAGCACACGCAACTGCCTCGAGCTATAAGACAAATTCGTACCGCTGCGTATCGATGCCAGTTTTTAACTAAACTATTAAAATACTTATATATTATATAGACACACATATATTGTACCTACCCCTTTTTCTATCGCGGTACTAGGAACAGCAATGCTGATTACGCATTAGATTAAGAGGCGTTGAATTAAATGTATCAATTTTTGCGGCGCATCAATTAAACAACTAATGGAATAAACAGAAAGGACCCGTGAAAATAATCCAACATTATACAATAGATATCACGAGTTATAACTCGTTGCATAAAATGGCTCAAGCCAATTTTCTGCACAAGTCATATGCGGGTACGTGCAAACTAAGCTGCAATACATATATGCCCTCCGGCAACCCTGTTCCGGATTGGGCGATTTTCACCATCCGTTCCCCAGCAGCTTGGTTCGCTAAAACCATCATATTACTCGCGGTGCCAGAATCATTAAACATGCTAAAGGATGTGTTTTGCGAATACACCAAATTTTGTACCATTTCCACTTGTGTCAAAAAGGACGGGAAGAAGTGAGTGTATAAGAAAATTATCTCCCTCTTCTTAAAGCGAAGAAGACTAGAAGCGGGAGACAGAGCATACGTACATCCACGATCAGTGGCCAAGATAATAACTTTTTAATGTATCTCGGCGAGAATCAAGCTCTTATCAGACCACTGCTCATTAGAACATTCTAGAAAGTCCCGCGCTGAGCCCACTAACAAAACGGTGTACATAAGCCGCGTATTCGAAGCACGAAATCAGTTGCCATTTGGCATTCTAATTTCGGTAGACCCTGATTACATCGGGCTACCGAAGCAGACTCTGTTTGTAACGAGTCTGCTTGATCCAAAAAATCTAAAACCACGCCTAAATTCGTTCAAGCAGTCTCTGTTTGCATTGAGCTGCGCTGTGTAGCCGATTGCATAAACGCAAGTAAGTTCAAATTCAAAATCACTCACCCTTTTCTTTCATTCCTTCAGACTCCTAAGATCTACACAATCTCTCGATTTTCGCTAAAGGTCGTGATCGACGTGTGATCCTGTCTACAACCTTTAGCTGCGTGAAACTCGTATCGGGCAAGGACACCCCCTGACCTCGTACGGAAATTCAGTTATTTAACAGTCGCTAGTGGGAATCTTGGTGACTGCAACTAACCGACACGGACGGACGTATCGCGGTAAGGACAAACCTGAGATTCGACTTTCACTTACATCGCTGACTGAGCACTATCCGTAAGAATCCTGATAGCAGCATCAGCTGACGTGTCCCATTCGCCGCCGTATCAAAAGAAAATCGCCAATAACGGATCGAGTGGCGCGGTCCCCTCTCGATCGTTATTCGCTGACGGTTCACAACCCGACTTCGACTCTCCGGAAAAAATTGTAAAACCCGATCTATTAGACGAAATTCTAGGCCCTAATAGTACTACGTCCCTCGCCAGACGTTAAATAAGTCCAATCGTCTCTAACCGACGCAACAGTATACTTTATTTTTAGCTGAAGAACAACAGCCTATGCCAATCCAATCTTATGTGAATATTGATCTCTTTATGTATATTCTTTAAGTTGTTAATTCTCTACGTCGTTTCCTTTCTTATCTTTTCTTTTCCACCTTGATTGAGGTAAAGTGCGCTTGGACAAATTTTTAGAGAATGCGTTGTGGGAGTTACAAGTCCGTTTGGTTTTCTTTTTTGGTTCTCGCACAATTAATCTTGAAATTAGTCAGAGCAATACGTCGGTGGAATAGTGAAATAGTTCCGTGAATAATGTGAAAAATAATCGTCATTTTCAATAGCGCATAATAATTAGTCAATAATTCAACTCAAATATTAATTCAATTTAGGGTTAAGAGTGCCTGTAATTCATTTGCGTCGCGAGTAACCAACCCAGGCTGCGTCGGATTGTTATCGCGCGTACATAGAAGAGGGCGGCAAAATGGTTCGAAGCAAGAAAGTCGCTGAGGTAGAATCGCTACCACACGATGCCCTTATGTGCCAGCTTGTATGCACGCTCGAAAAGCATAATCTTAAGCTCAACTTGCTTGCGTCGCCACTGGAGGATGTGTTACAGCAGTTGCACGCAAGGTGGTTGAGCGTCTAAAGGTTTTGCGTAATCGACTATCGCGCTTCCGGATGTTGGAAATGGAGCCTGATGATAAGTTGATACCGCGTTAGGAATTCGATCACGCTTGGCCATCGCGGGAAGAGAGGGAGGTCGGAAGCGAAGGAGACACCAGAGCGAATTGGATGACCAAATTCTGATAACAGTTACGGGGGTACCAGGAGTGACTAATCTAACTCGACACGTCATTTAAGTTACCTATAACACGCCGATTCGCAATGGTGTACGACGTAGTCATCCGTAATCAGACACGATTAGAAGGTTTTCCGCTAATTTAGCGCCGAAGTTTGAGAGACTATACGAGATACTTGCCCCGAATCACCGGTAGTTTACGTGTAATGAGACGGAGACAACGAGCGAGCAATACATATGTGCCGCCTAGAGTGGTGGAAAGAAGAGGACATTAAAATCCACTTTTTGTTGTTGCCGCGAAAGTATTTTCGCCAGTGACTACGCCAGTTTTTTTGTGTGTGTATTAGGCGGACTGTTACAAAATAGGGATTAGGCAATCGTGCCATTTTTGTTTATTATTAAGAGAATAAATGCGTCAGAACGTTGCGCTTTTTTTTAAAATAAATTATGATTGTAGTGTACCATAGCTTTTGCCATTTTTTTTGTTATATTTCTTTGTGTCATATATGTAGTCAATGTCATGCGTTTTTGAAATTTTTGGCATTTTTGTTTTTGTTTATATTATAAGCAATAAAATAGAAGTAAAAAAATTATACATCGCTGCATGGAGCAAGTTAGAGTATCGCCACATCAACTTCAAGAAAGGTAAGTGCCTTCTGTTGTTAGTTGCGAGCATGATTTGGAAAATGGCCTGACCCTCTCTTTCCTTAGCTGCGTAAATTATCACCAGTGGAAAACGTGCGAAAAGCGCCGTACAGAAATGAGAGTAGTAGATACATACATATATAGGGTAGATTTTCGACAGCGTAGTGCGCGCGATATAAGGGCCCGCGAGTCAGTATCAGCGAGAGCCACGAGTAAGTCCTTTATAGCATCGAGCAACGCAGCAGCAACGCAGCATCAAAGCAACGAGCAGAGCAGAGCCAAGCCAGGAGTCGAGAGTCCGTGTTCGTCGTGTCTATAAGTTTGGAGTCGTCGTCGTTGTTTTTGTTAATCGTCGGCGTAATTTTTTTTTTTTTTTTCGTTTTCTTCAGATGTGTAGATATTTCTAGTGCGTGGCACTTGGGACAGCTCAGGGTCGCGCCAACCACGCCTTGGGCCTGATATTGCCTTGTCACAACTTCGTATAAAGTTCATTGTGAAAAGCACGTTTAAGATGTTAATGCTAATGGAATCATGATACACTCTTAATTTACTATGATGATGTAGAGACGGGTAATGCAATTAAGGCCAGTGCAGAAAACAATATAGTAGGCACTGTATATGCTACCATTCCATGTTTTACACCTACTTTTGCATCCAAACATTAAAGTATAGTTGTATTAGAAATTATTTCTGCAAAAGATAGAAAAAGGGTAGAAAATGAACTAATTCTTGTTGAACTTATAGATGAACTGAATAACTGAAGAAGTAGAGGAATTTATGTACTCGAGAAAAATGAAATACTTAGACTTACCTTTATAAATTCTTTGTTGATTGGAGTCAATTTGAGGAGCAACGATATTTTTGGCTTTATTTTATTTACAGCTACGCATTGCTGTCGAATATGTTATGCTGGATCCAAGCAAACAAGACAATAACTGAACAGGACAAAACTTTATTAAGAACAAGCCAAAAATGTGAGAATGATTGCGTTAATGCCAATTTTAGAAGAACTGGTATAAAAAAAATGCACGTTTAAAAACAGACTTTTTTTTGTAAGATATTTTGGTATTTTAGTGAGTAAATATGATTCGGAGGGTAACAAAATTTTGGTATTGTACATCAAGTAAAGAGAAACTATTTACTTATTGATAGCTTCATATATTTTCAGCATAATATTATTCAACTTAATATAGTAGTTAAGAAATATTATTAATAGCATCGAAAACTATTTGGCAACTCGTAAGCAAGATTTTACAATTTAACACATTACAAATATATAATTTTACAAAACAGGCCAGTTATAGATATATTGCGTATGCATTACGAATCAAAGCATAGAGAGATAAACTCAATTCTGTAAATATTTTTATCGAATACGAATATATTAAAACCGCTATTAAGCATCCGTTTAATTTGATGACTTATGCATTTTTACAATGCAAAAATGTATGTGTCAAAGTGGAGTAGACATTTTTGATAATGGTTTACTGATTTATTTTCCATTTACAGACTCAGGAAAAACATCATAAATATTTTGATACAGAACGTTACATAGAAGCCTGGAATAATGATTATTGCAAACATAAATAAAAATGGACGAGTTTTCGGCCAAATATACAAAATTCTTATCACAGAGGTGTCATTTATTCTATGTACACATTATTCAAGATAATTTGATTCAATAATCACAATTTTGGCTTAAGCGTTAAACCTGACAACAGTGAAAAAATTGTTAATTACGAAGTGATGCCATTAAAAGCGCTTTACTTATTAAAAAAAATTAAGATATTTAAATTATAAGTAGGCATTGTTTGTAATTTGTTTTATGATAAACACAAAGAATGGAGTCCGCGTTGGGCGCTGGTAGCGTTGACACGCGGGCATAGAAACTCGGCAAAAAACTGTGACTTAAAAGTTATTTAACCATCTAATAGTGTAAATAAAACAAAAAACTAAAGGAAAAACCTTAGGCTTTTAAAAACAACGAAAAATATACCTCTTAACACGTATTATACGTATCATAAGAAAGGCGCAGTAAAGAATAAAGCTTAGAAAGGCATGCACGTAAAAATGAAGGTCGATTAAGCATATGAGAGAAAAAACAAAAGAAATACGACAAATACAAGGAACCAAATAGCTCCATCTAAAACTGATAGCAACGCAAAGATATAACTAACAATGTGCGATATAGTTAATCCGGTAAAAGGAAAAATAAACGTTAGATGCACCTCCCCCAACGACGCACAAATGCAATGGCTAGAAAGGCTGAAGAAAAAGTTAGACGAAAAACTCAATAAACAAATCCAAAGGATAGAAGAGATTTTGGACCCCCTAAAAAAAAATAGCATGAGACAGAGGCCTTTTGGGAAGAGAAGAAGAGACAATCGTGCAAGGGGAGAGAAGGCCTGGAGAAAAAAATAAGAACGATAGAACTGGAAAATGTAAGATAGAAAGATATAAAAGAAGGCTAAACACAATTATAAAAGGAGTGACCTTCGAGAAGGACAACCTTCCCGATAAAGTGAAAACCTACCTAGAAGATGTGGCTAAACAGAACATGAAACCAGCTGACACACACCTCATTAAAAAGGTGAGAGGAGACACCATAAGTAAAATGGTGGTAGTAAAATTGAGGAACATAAAATACAAAATAGCAATAATAAAGAACATGAAAAATTTAGAAAAAGGAATTTACATTGATGACGACTTAACATGAATGGAAAGAGATGCACCGAAATCAACCAGGGAGGCTGTGAAACAAGAAAAAAAGAAAGAAAAAGAGGTAAAAGTCGTGTACATGAAGATTTATTTAAATGGGTCTTGGATCAGATGGTACTTAGATCAGATGGAACGAAGAAACAACAAACTGGCTAACCCTAATAAAATGCATCCATCTACACGTTAGCTGAAAGAGGACAAAAAGACGGAGAAGGACCTTGCCAGGGTGTGCTTCTGGAATGTGGCAGGAGTGACGAACAATGATAAAAAATTACGGGACCACTTACAGAAATTCGACATAGTTGGAATGACAGAAATTTGGACAGAAGAAAAAGACTGGAGGAAAATAAAGGACAATATACCAAGAGAATTCACTTGGAGGTACATCCTAGCAGCAAGAGTGCACAAGAAAGGAAATTAAAATTGAAATTGAAATTTATTAAGATAGAGAGCCTGAGGCTCTGTACAACCAGCGCAAATATCCGTAGCACATACATTTACACAAAGAAAAAAAATCGAGCTCTAAAATACACTATCATACATGTTAATTAAGTCTATTGAATTAAATTCACTACTAACGCAGACAATCATACGTATATTTTACACATATTGTTCTTTGTGCTTGCGACTCAGCAAGAAGACGAATAGGCACTGGCAGACCGACACGGAACACCCCCGTTCACGCAGCTTCACCAATAATCCAACGATATCAACGCCTCCGAAAGCATCTCTAAAATATACCGATACCATTGGCGTCAGCTTTTCACGATCAATGCCTCCTTATGTCAGCGGAGATCCTAACCACCGCTGGGTAAGTTCCTCGTTCGCACGCAAAGCCACATTCAAAGCTATCGAAGATATTTCTCGCGCTGAAAAATTCATCAATACTTGGGATACATAGTACAGAAAAATGAAAAAGCTAAAAAACACATAAGATGAAGAAAAAAGAAGGCAGTCCTAGCAGCGAAAAGAATATGGAGCATAGAGGAAAGGATCTTTGCAGATAAGCTAGGAAGGAGAATTAAGATGTACACGTTACTGGTTAAAAGTATAGAATTACTCGGAGCAGAGATATGGGGCTTCAAAAACAAAGAAGGTCTAGAGATTTTGAGATTAGATGTAAATACACCGAACTACATAGTGGATGATGCATCAAAACAGAAAGGCTGTATGCTAAAGGCAATAGAAACAGCCATCAAGTACGAAGAAAAAGCTCGCAAATAAGATAAGGTATTAGTTCTAGAGTGCATTAAGGAAAGAGACAGGGAGAGATCACACACACACACAAGCAGGATACTGGGCAAAATGTAGGTTTAAGGTACTGGAAAACTTGGGCCTGATCGAAGAAAGTATAACAAGCTTAGAGAGAAAGGAGAGGTCCGAAAATACTGCACACATTGAAGAACGTAGACAGAGTAGTAAAACTCACAAAGATTGACAACTCGAGATACAACACAATATATAAAGAACTAGTGGTTGAGCAGAACATATGGCCAAAATACCTAACAACTGGTGTTTATAGCAAGGTTCGAATGCAGACATAAATTCAAAGACAATAATCACTGGGATGAAGAGGAAAAGTTATGCAGGCTCTGCGGGAGAGAAGTTAAATCATTAAACTACGTTATATCAGCCTGCCCGTATACGAAAACAGACCGAGGCATAGAAGAAGTTCTAAACGAAGACGAAAGAAGCTTAATAACAGTCAAGAAAGTAACAAAAGCCAGAAAGATAGAGACATGACTAGACAAGAACGAGGATTGGTAGTGCTGAACAGAAACAACTACAAAGACAACTAGTAGGGGATGAAAGGTGGAGCCCCGGCCATGCATGAGTATGCACGAGCAGACCAGCAACCCAACTAAAGTCGGGTATCGATGGAAGAGAAAGGACGGCGAAGCAAGTAGGTGTACAAGAGATTGAATCAGTACTTGCCAATATACTGTTAGCGCCATCTTACAGGAAGTAAAGGCTGATGGGTGCTCGGGTCCATAACAAGAAAGAAAGGGAGAGGTGCCAAAAAGTAATCTGAGAAGAAAGGTACGAACTTAACTCAGCAATATTCTAGAAGAGAGGAGAACAGCGTGTAACCTAGATAGTCAGTGAGCACACTATCGCGAGAAGGTTGGCAGAACGAAAAGGAGCACAAAGTGAACGCAAGAGCATGAATAAGCAGAGAGAGTAAAAAAAAACTGAAAGGGCAAAAAAGTGATCAAGTGCAACAAGGTAAGACTCAAGGACAGGAACAGGGGTGAAATAACGAGTGGTAGCACCATCTGTAAGTGAGAATCTGTAGAAGGAAAAGCGAGATGGAGAGTGAAAGAACAAAGGACAAGTAGCTTAAGAAAGTATGGGACCAAATGTCGAAAGAGCAAAAAGAGATGTACTACATCAGAGAGAAAATCGCAGGAGCGCTCTTGCAACGCACCGCGAACGAAAAGAATTCGCAAGGTCTTAAGGCTGCGGTTACATGGGGAGGAAATAGCGAGCGGAACGTCACAGCGTCATAGAGAAAAGTTCCGCCACTACCATATTTTTATCTGTGACACTATTCCGTCCGTCGTAAAACATGACCATCGTGCACATGGAGCGGGATAGAGGTGCTGCGTGGCTGCGGCATTAAACATAATGATGAGATAACTTATTAATTACCTAATCATAATTAAGGATTTACTTGTTAGTAAACTTATAACTGTTCCAGTTATGTTCACATTGCAAAAAAACAAAGGAAGCGATTAATAATGTGTAAAATGTATCACGTCAAATGTTTGCCGCTGGAATGCTTGGTCCTCATTGGATGATGTCACGACGCAGCACCTCTATCCCGCTCCATGTGCACGATGGTCA
>JAPYYV010003785.1:0-17694 GCA_030522625.1 Copidosoma aretas
AGTATATTATTGTTAAAACATACTAATTCACATTATAACAAAGAAATTTTAACATTCTACAGCATTTTAAAGTTTTAAATCCTTATTTAACTCCTTATTCAACCGAAGAATACGCTCAAACCTGTCTCACAATACGGACATCTACCTTAGCAAAATTTAAATCAAGACTGACAAAAAGATGTTGAGAAAAATTTTTGGATGTTAAAAATTGAGAAAACTCATGAAAAACTAGACAACTTAGCGGAAAGCAAAAATTTAAGTGAATTCTGGAAAGCGATTGTAAAATTTAAACTGAAACAAATGTGTACGGGAGAAAATAAAGAGCCATAGAAGAATCATTTTAAAGTTTGTTAGGAGACAACAATCAGGCATGTTATACGAAAAACGAAAAAAGTAGTTTGTGAATTAACAGCAAAGTCGAGGAGAATTTTGTTAAGAATACATACATCATTAAATTACGAAAATTTCTAAGGAAAATAGACATTGTAAAAGCCCCAGGAGACGACATTATTGTGGGGGAATGTTTCAAAAATCTTCCCATGATTTGGGTGATTAAAATAACAAACATACGTAATGGGTTACAAGGCTCGGGAGGAATGGGAGGACGTTAAAAACTACGGGGTCGCGACCGGTCGTTGCGTTATTAAATTTATTCTTCACCATATTAGCCATTAGAACTACTTGAAGAGTAAAAAAATAGGTATGATAATGTAAATTATTGAAGGACATTTAGCCTACAAAAAAACAAGGCTTCAGAGCAAAAAAAAACAGGGTACTATATTTGTGTACTAAACAGTAAAATTAAAAAAGAAACTTATAAAAATGTAGGCAATAGATTATATGGTGTGTTTATAGCCTATAAAACGGCATTTGATACGATCGATAGAGAAATTTTCTGGATGAAATTAGAGAGAATAGGAATAAAATTTATAAAAACGTTAAAAAGAATCTATAAATGCACAAAAACAGGTATTTACAAGCCAGACGCTAACAAATTTATTCAGAACATTAAAAAGGGTATGGCAAGAGTGAGTTGAGCCCGGTTCACTTTAGTTTATTTATGGTGGATATAGACAATAAGTGGATTTAGAACCATACAGGAGGCGTTACAGTAGGAAAACTGAAAATTCACTGAAATAATAAGATCAGTCAGAAACATAGGATTAGAAAATTATGAAAGATATAAAAAGGAAGCTATTATAATACTACAAGGGAACCTGCAGACGATTTATGTAAATATATAAGATCTTTTGAAAATATATGTAAATTAGGGAATGCAGAGCTAAGCTAGAATATAGAATAATATGTTATGCGTTATAAATTCAAATAATATGTCAATGTAAAATGTACTTCTACCATGTTCCTACATAAATATATCAAGATGATTGATTTATAAGTTTATCTTGGATATTATTGTAAATAAGTGCTAATTTGAGATGAAATTAATTTTAAGTATCTATAACACAAAAAAGAGGAATGTAAAAGGATGTAAAAATCTGTACATGAACTAAAAATACATGTTTTTTCTTCGCTAATATTAAGTAATCATTTGAAAATTTTATCATCTTATGAAGTCATATTCACAATTGATTTTAAAATTTTCAAAAATGACCTAAAAAAAGGATAAATTGATTCTGTAATAATAATAGTTGCATAAATATTATATACATATACATGTCTATTAAACTTAAACTGAAATACTGATTAGATAAATTCTTTAGTATTTAATTAGTAATAATTGTTTGCTGAATCTGTGAACTTATTACATACATCGACTATATTTAGTCAATTAATTTAGCGTTGACTTGATAAAAATCTATTATGTTACAAGGTATCAAATAAAACTATGTATGTTTTATGTGATTTTCATATGGAATAAGGATATAATATGAAAACCACATAAAACTTAAGTAGTTTTATTTAATACTTTGTTCGACTATATTGCTTTGATTTCTAAGCGAATTTGTATGTACTTATTTTTGATAATTTTATAAATATCGAATAAATACATATATATGTATTATATATATATATATATATATATATATATAACTAATGAGCTTGAATACCGATTAGAGTCATTTACTTGTGTTAAATTAGTAATGATAATTTGATAAATATGTGATCTCATTCCATGTTATAACTGTATTTGTTCGATTTCTAAGAGAATTTTTAAGTTCATTTTAGTTGGGTATATGAGTATGCATGTATGTGATGAGGAATAAATTCTTGTATTAGATACTCAGTCATTAAAATAAATTGACTAAACTATGGGGGTTGGCGCGCGGAGCGTGCAAGGGCGAAGCCCCACTATTATATATACATACATGTACGTATACATGTATGGGCTAGTTATTTGAATAAGCAAGTAATTCTACTTTTTATTGTAAGCACCATTATGCTTATTGATATACAAAAAAAACAGATAGTGACAAGATTCTTTATGTACGATATAGCTAATCTTCTGAATTCATAGGGCCAAGTCACACTATATTATCAAAGAAGGGAAAACATAATTACTTCATTTTAATTTACTCTGTAGTAAATAGATCTATATAGAAGTATATGAAACACTTCGAGTATATTTAACCTCAAACAACAGCGCTACAGCAACGGCAGCGCAGCAGACTGTTATTTGATGCGTGGCGTTGAGAAAAAGCACTGGTGTAATCCAGCCCAAATTTAAAAATATTACCAAATTTCACGTATTATATTATTTCATATTACCGTTCCATGTTTTAACATAGAATTACAATTTAGATTGTAATAAAAGTGTTTTAATTACTAGTAGAAATATACAGAATAGCGGTTAACTATCGTTTTTGTTCTAAAATTTTTTTTGCTACTAATAAAAACATTTAAGATCAGTGTTGCCTTGGCATTGTTTCTCATAAAAAGATTATTTAAAAACATTTCAACAATATGTTGCTGCAATTTTTAGAGTTAAGCGCTATTCAGTTAACAATTTTAAGTCGATTTTATTCAGCGTTACTGGAGCTTAATGTAAAACAGTGTATTGACTTATTGGGACACATAACTTAATCATCCGACGTCCTCTTAACGAACTCATAGTCCTAAATAAAAATAAAATATGGTCTTTGTACTGCGAACATAACCTCAAATAATACACTGAATAATTAGA
The DNA here is from genome assembly GCA_030522625.1 of Copidosoma aretas. Lineage (NCBI taxonomy): Eukaryota > Metazoa > Arthropoda > Insecta > Hymenoptera > Encyrtidae > Copidosoma > Copidosoma aretas. The sequence goes on from JAPYYV010003785.1 coordinate 3,143, forward strand.
AATAACTTTCTTCTGATAAACATTGTAATGTCCTTTATTGTGACTTTCTGGACAATGAATTTGTCATAATCGAAAAAGTTGTTTCACGCAGCATACAGAAAAACCAAATTATACAGAATAAAGTACTCAACTTACCGACAACAATTATCAAAAACCTGAACATTAAAAAAAAAATTTTTTTTTTAAATAGACACTTAGAAATTTAAAAAGTATTGGTAACGACTAATATTAGTTACAATCATTTTTTTTGTAACAAATCAGTACCTTTGAAATCCCAACATAAGTTTAAATAAAGCATGCAGTAGATATTTTAGAATTTCATTGTATTTAAATGTTTTTTTTAATACTACTTATTGTTTAAAGAATGACTGTTTAAAAGATAAATCAATAAAATCTTCGTGAAATGTCAAAATAATCATGAATAGTGTTAGGAAATTCCTAGCCTCATATAATTCTTACAGTTAGAATATTTTAAAAACATAAACTTGCTCATTAGACAAAAAAAATTTGTTGTAAATACAACAACAGAAATAATCTTACACAGCACTTAAAATTTGTAATTCTTGATAAGAAAATTAAGTAGTGCCTTCGCACTCAACACATAACCTTATCGACGCCTCGGAAGAAGACTATCCCAGCACCATGTACCTTGAGCAAGACAATCCCAACTCACTGCTTTCACGAAAAGAATTCCTCCGCGCTACGTTGCGACGAAGAGAATCCCTCCGCGCTACGATGCGACGAAGACAATCCCAGTGCTCTGTACTGCGACGAAGACAATCCCTCCGCGCTACGTTGCGACGAAGACAATCCTTCCGCGCTACGTTGCGACGGAGATAATTCCTTCGCGTTACGTTGCAACGAAGAGAATCCCAGCGCTCTATACTGCGACGAAAATAATCCCTTCATGCTAAGTTGCAACGAAAATAATCTCTCTGCGCTACGTGGCGACAAAAAGAAACCCCGCGCCCTGTGGTGTAATGAAGAGAGTGACACCACCATGCTATGTTGTGACGAAAAAAAACGCTAAGTCTTGGTTGGTAAGAATTAAAAAATAATAATAATAGTAATAAACGAGTATTTAGGCAAGGAAGTTCAAACCTCAATCACTCTAAAAGCAGGAAGCTTTTTTGGTCGACTTTTTTTATCAACCTAATAAATAATATGGGACTTGTTAACCGAATTCTGACGCAAAAAATACTAGTTTAACCGTTTAACTGTCATTGTACGAAAAAACAAATAACACCAGCATGTAGTCGAGGAAAAAATAGAAAGGAATGCAGAAAATTGCATCGGCGAGAGTGTTTTTTTGGGTCCCTTAATTAATAATGCAAGTAACGTAGCTCATAGGTCTTGGCACTTTCGGCGCGGGCAGATTCGAGCAACTGTACATACGCTTCGCGCCGCTGGCGGAAGCACACAAGAGCCTCAGCAAGCGCGTGATTTTGCGTCGATTATTAACATTGTTTGTGGCAAAGGGATCACCGTAAACCTTTCGAAAAAAGTTTCTGATTGTAAAATAAGTATTGAAGAAAAGAACTAGCGGTCCAAAGTCAAAATACATAACACAGCGATCGCTATGAGTAATTGAAAAAAAAACCTATCCTAGCTTCCATTGGTCCAAGAACAAATTTTTTTTGCAAATTATTGAAAAAATATGCGCAAATACATGCAATTTATTTTAAATCTCTAAGTGCAAAATTCTCAAAGATACGGACGTGCGTTTTTAGTTTTTTCAAAATAACAATTTTTTTATCAATAAAATTTTTTTAATTTTAAATCAATAAAATGGCTTATTATTACCTACAGATTGCAAAAAAAATGGTTCAGATCGGACCGCTGTGACGCAAGTTATTACTCATGCAATTTTTTAGTTAACAATTATGCAGTTGGCCGGCATTTTAAAATTTCGCGGTCGGACTTGAGGGACTTTGTTAATAATAAAAATACATTTAAAATACCAAATTTTCATTAAAACTAAAGTTTTTAAAATTCCTTTTTACTCACTTTTCCATTTTTACAATTTATATGTTTTAGTGCTCAACTGTAAGAAAAAAATTTTATTTTTCAAAACAATGTGTTTCTATGTAAAATTGTCTCTTGAACAACTTTTGCAAAAAACATTTGACTGTAAAACCAATACTTTTCGAAATAACTTTAAAGAAAAAAAAAAGCCAATTTTGCAACTATTTTGCAATATAAATTATGACGAGTATCTCGGTTTTTCTAGGTAACTATACGTATTTTATTCTTAATTTTAAGCCTAATCTTGTCTTGATGGCATAGACCACCAGTTTCTCTAATTTTCATGTCTCTCGGGGCCGCGACTAATAAAATAACCGTCCGTAGGTTGTGCCAGATTTGATTCAAATCTGGTCGAGGGTCTAGAGATGCTAAGAATCTATAGAAAAACTACTTGCAGGTAAGGCTACCTTCATTTCCGCCATTCCTTTATTTACTCACTTATTTAATTATCCTTTTGTTTATGTGTATATTCATTATTAAATTAATTAGAAAAGTCGACCAAAAAAGCTTGGTGCTTTTGGAGGGATTTGGGTTTAAACTTACTTGCCTAAATACTCGTTTATTATTATTATTATTTATTTTTTTTTTCATTCTTCCCAACCAAGACTTAGCGGTTTTTTTTCGTCACAACATAGCATGGTGGTGTTACTCTCTTCATTACACCACAGAGTGCTGGGTTTCTCTTTGTCGCCACGTAGCGCAGAGATATTATTTTCGTTGCAACTTAGCATGGAGGGATTATTTTAGTCGCAGTATAGAGCGCTGGGATTCTCTTCGTCGCAGCGTAGCGCGGAAGGATTGTCTTCGTCGCAACGTCGCGCGGAGGGACTGTCTTCGACACAGCATAGCTCGCTGGAATTGCTTTCGTCGCAATACAAAGAGCTGGCATTCTCTTCGTCGCAACGTAGCGCAGAGGGATTGTCTTCGTCGCAACATAGCGCGGGTGGATTCTCTTCGTCGCAACGTAGCGCGGAGGGATTGTCTTCGTCGCAGTACAGAGCACTGGGATTGTTTTCGTCGCAACGTAGCGCGGAGGGATTCTCTTCGTCGCAACGTAGCGTGGATGGATTCTTTTCGTGAAAGCAGTGAGTTGTGATAGTCTTGCTGAGAGTACATGGTGCTGGAATAGTCTTCGTGAAAGCTTTGTTCTGGAATAAAGGTGTCGTTATGTGATGTGAAGAGTATGCAAATGACCTTTTTTTTTTCAATTTTTAATTTAAAAAAAATTATATTTTGTTTTATTGTTGTATTTAAACAAAATGATTTGTTACATTGAGACGGAGCAAAAAATTTACAAGTGAAGACAAATTTAAGCTAAGTGTTAGGTATTTAACTTCCCATGAAATTTTTTTCTATAATCTGATAATCTCAAAAAAAAAAATATTACTTTTGGAATAGAATAATTACAGTTCTGTGTAAAATGCTTTCTGTTGCTGCAGTTACAATAAATTTTTTTTTTTCCATGAATCAGGTACAGGTTTTAAAAATAATCGAATTTTAAGAACTTTATTAAACTAGAAAGTTGCTGACACTATTAATAATTTATTTCATTCAGATATTAAATTAATTTTCTTGTTTGATTTTTCTTAACAATCATTATTCTAACTATCAATAATATGATAAAATACAAGTGAATAAAAAAGACATACAATTTGATCTACAGCATGCTTTATTTAAGGTAGTGTTTAATTTTTAAAGGTACTAAATCGTTACAAAAATTTAATTGTAACTTATTTTAGTTACTATCAATACTTTGACAATTTTCAATGTGTCTATCTAAGAAACAACTGTTTTTTTTAAATATTTAGGTTCTGAACAATTTTTTACGGTTATTCAAGTGCCTTATTTTGTTTTATTTGGTTTTTCAGTATTCTGCGTCAAATGACTTGTGTTATTATCAAACATTAATTTTCCAGAAATTCACAATAAAGTACATTACAATGGTATATCAAACGAAAATGATTTCTTACCATATACATATTTAAATTTTCCTTATTTTGTATATACATTCAAAATTACCAAGTTTAAAAAAAAATATAAGGTAAAATGAGTTCCTGACTAATTTTTGTATGATAATTCTACATTTCCTGTGATTTACCTTGTTTTATTAATAATTATTATTGTCTTATCAGTTTGCAATGTAATAGAAAACGATTAAAATATATAAGAAAATTATTTTATGTACCACCTTAATTTAAGGTTATGTTCTATGTTCATACCAGTTCAAATAATACCTAAATCGTAATAAGAGCTTGTATAAGTCATTACTAATACTTGTATACCTTTCACAGTGTCCAATAATTTTTTTTAACATGTCTTATATATTTTGGAAGAATCATCAGGTGTCAAACAATTTTTTGAGGTAACTTTAGGGCCTGACACTTTTCTGAATATTTGTCCTGTATTCCATATTAACCAATCTTTACACTACAAAAAAAATTATCTGTTTATCTATTTTTGTTCTAGAGATATTAGGTTTTGATAAAAAAAGTCGAAATTTTTCACTGTGCGCTGTCTGCTGTCAGCTAGTTTCTTTACTTGACTTGATAGCTCTTCACAGACGACTTTTGAAAGCCGTTCTATTCAAAATTATGATCTAAAAATTAGTGCAACTCTCAATGAGACCTTGTACTTTAATGTAATGTGATTAAAATGTCTATTTTCGACCATTCGTAACACACGCGAAAAATGTTTACTTTCTTTAATACAAGAGTCTTATAGAAGCAGCCACTCTTCTCGTCATTCCCCCCCTCCTTGTGGGAACGGGAGAACATCTTAAATCACTCTGTGAAATATCAAGAAGAGATAAATTTTAACAGAATATGATTGCTCATGTCTGCAATAGATATTATTTGGTTTGGTAAAAAAATTCTACAATTAGCAATTTATATATTTAGGAAATCGTTTCATTTTTGACATCGTGTCATGAAACTGCTAGTAATCACAGTATTCTAGAATTTGCGATGGACTACTTGTGAATTGGAAATTTATCACATTTTGTAAGAAGTCAATAAGCGAAAAATAAACAAAAGTGTTTTATTTGTGACAGATATCTCAATTTCTTTCATAATAAATATAAACTGTGAATAAAAAAAAAATAAAAAATGGTAGTGTAATACTTATAATGTAAAATTTCGATTAATAAAGAAATAGTTACTTTTGTGCTCTACACTGATTTTAAGTCCCTTTTGAAACCTGAATCGTAAAGAAAGGTTGTTTGAGCATTGTAAACTGTAAATACAAAATTGGCAGTAAATAGGCCGTTGTTAAACAAAGATAATAATGAATAGCAGTTTGTATAAAAAAGTATGAAAAAACAGTTTTCGTTGAATACGACAGCCTTCCGTACACGCAAGGGTTATCAAAAAATAAAAAAGAATATATCATGCTCTGCTTGATAACTATAAAGAGAAGAGTTAACAGTACTTTAGTGTGCCGTCAAGCTTAACAAAATTTACGCGTATGTTTACTATCAAAAAACAATCTAATTCTGGGCGTAAAAGTTTCGAAAAATTGAGTCGAATCGCTTACATTGTTCATCAGCAAGGCTTTGGGCAGTCTGTCAACGGTTTAGTTAGCATACTATGTCTTCAGGCTGATTATAATAATAATTATTATTAGCTTGAAATGTTTCTCTTCAAGAGAGCGCACCAAAAATCTGCTCAATCGTTTCAAAAATACATAGATCGTGCTCTCAGCGATGTATATTTTGTTCTTGTTTATCAAGACAACATTCTTGTGTTCTCTAACTCTCTAGAAGAACATGAGAAATATCTTAAAATCATTTTCGAACACCTTAAATACTTCGGCTTCAGGTTAAACGTTAAGTTCGGCAAATCAGAAATCGTTTTTCTCGGTCATTTTATCGCTCAGAATGGCTATAAACCTTGACAACATAAATTACAAGCTATAATTAATTACCCTAGACTAAACATTTGCACCGCTTAGGAGATTCTTGTGTCTCGTACATTTTTATCGCCGACATCTGCCTCACGTGGCACCGATTCAAGCACCTATGTGCAGGGTCACACTCACACCTCAAAAAAAAGACCAAACAGTTATTGACTGGTCACCTGAAACTATCGAAGCTTTTGAAAATACCAAAACTAACCTTGTCAACACGTGTCAACATCTCCATCCTTCTCTGGATGCTCCAACGTGACTCATTACTGACGCTTCAGATTTTGTTATGGGTGCTCCTCTCAAACAATTTTACGATAATATCTGGAAGCCCCTACCTTTTTTTTAATACAAGTTTTTCACATCCCAGCTAAAATATAACGTTTAGGACGAAGAACTTACGGCTATTTTTGAATCCATCAAATACTTTAAGTATTTCTTAGAAGGTACAGAATTCAAAGTTGTCACAGATGACAAATCTTTAATTTATGCCTTTACCCAAAAAGCTGACAAAGCTTAATCTCGGACCGGTCGTCAACTTTCTTTTATATGGCAGCTCACCATGGTTATCAAACATCGGCCCGGTTCAGAAAATGTCACCGCAGATATTCTCTCTCTCACTCTCTCTCTCTGTTATCTCTGAATTTTTGCTACATTACGCTGTCGTCATCATAACTGGGAATTTTAACACAGACATGCTGAAAAGTGCATGCTCACCTAAATGCACACAAACTATTTCTAGTCATGTCGGAAGCGACTCACCATAGCACGAAATCCTCAGGATCAGCACATACCTGGATAGATTTACTAATTCTGAACGACAAATCTTTCTTAAGCAGTTACGAAAAGTCTGATGTACCATTTGCAGCTGGGCACGACTGGACTGAGATTGTAGTTTCACTACCAATTAAAACTGTTCTTACTAAAACCTCCTATGCAAGATCACTCTCAAAACTTAATGTCGATGAACTCCATGAACTTTACGAGGCAAAATTACTCACCAACAACTTACAAACACGAGGGACTTTGCACAGCGGAAACCAAAACCGAGTGCATCAGTTGGTAGACCGCCTTACGGACGCAATTGTTTCTGCCTATGACACCCTTGCTCCACGTCACAAAATTATCATTTCAACACGTAAAAAAGCCTGGGTTGATGATAATTATGAGAATCACGTGCAATTATGAGAAAACGTGACCGTGCCTACAGAATCTTCAAACGTACCAATCTCGCTAGGGATCTGTACAAGTTTCGCTCTCTCAGAGCAACTGCTCGTAGAGCACTTGATCAAGCCAAAAACACTTACTTCAGGGCGAAACTTAATGAAACTTGCGACTCACGATCATTATGGAAAATGTTAAAAGAACTTGGTGTGTCTGGATCGTCACAAACCTCTCTTTTTCCACGCTTCAACATTCACACTCTGAACACAAACTTTGCTTCAGTCACAGATGGGGAGCTATTACTGCAGAGAGAAAGTCTGGAATTCATGCTAGAAAGTCCACTGTCTCATACGGTTTTTTCCTTTCGTCAACTTGTTGAGGCTGACGTACTACCTGCGATTGCCAAAGCTACGTCAAAAACTGCAGGCTTGGATGGGATCTCGTCACGCATGCTTCGGATGCTCTCACCTGAAGTGATTGATCAATTGTGTAAGGTCTTTAATGAATCACTAACTAGTGGCATTTTTCCATCCTCCTGGAAGTACTCGCTCGTGCAACCTCTAGCTAAGGTAAAAAATCCAGAGACGCCGGCTGATCTGCGGCCCATAGCCAGAATCCCGGAACTTGCTAAGGTATTTGAGCGAGCTGTGGATAAACAACTAGTTGATCACTTGGACTACCACAGGCTTCATGATCCATACCAGTCGGGCTTTCGCAAAGGCTTCAGCACACAAACTGCTCTCTTGGAACTAACTGAGGATGTTCGGGGGGGTATCGAGTTATCACGTGGCACAGTCCTGGTTCTTTTGGATTTTTCTAAGGCTTTCGATCTGGTTCAGCCATCACTATTATTCCAAAAACTTAGAGCTATTGGCTGTTACAACAACTCCTTGCAATGGTTCTACTCTTACCTCTTTGAAAGGAAACAAGCGACAATTGATGACCAAGGACTGCACTCAGATTGGGCTGACATACGCAGTGGTGTCCTGCAGGGGAGTGTCCTGGGACCTAGACTATTTAGCATTTTCGTACGAGACCTGCCATCAGTCTTGAAATACAGCAGATACACGGCATTTGCTGATGATTTTGCTATCCGCTGTGATGCACCCTGTAGCCAAATTACAGATGCGATTAATAAAATAAATGCAGATGCTTCAGCTGTACATGATTAGGATACGAAAAATGGACTGCGGCTAAATCCTTAGAAAACAGAATCGATAATACTAGGCAGTCACACCTTTGTCTCGCATCCTAAACGTGAAAGTCTCCCACAAATCATCATTGCCGGGCACGCAGTGCCGTACCAGGACAAAGTGAGATACCTTGGTGTCTGGATCGACCACTGCCTATCATGGGAACCGCATATCAACTACATCACCTCCCAGGTTTTCAGAGCCCTTAGTACACTTCGTCATTACAAGTATGCTCTTTGTGCTAAGCTACCTAATCACCTTATTGAAGCGCTTATCCTCCCTTACTTTGACTATGCGGCAGCTGTTTACCATGGCCTTGATGACACAAGAGACAAGACTTTATAGACTGCTTAATGCGTGCGTTTGTTTTGTCGTGAGTGATGTTCCTTTTGATGGTCATGTCATCCCATGGCGCATCAACTTAGGCTGGCTAACACCAAAGCGCCGCCGTGAATATCTAATAGCATCGTTCACGTACAATATTATCACACACAATAACCTCCAGCAACTCTCCAGTCGCTTTACGCTATTATCAGAAACTGACTTCAGACGTTTAGAACGCATCTTCTCGAAATCATTACCGCTGACTACACTCGCTGCACAAGACAAGCAATACCTAAGTCTTTCGTCATTGTCGCTACGCAAATAATAAACTCTTTGCCAACTCCATCTTTTCGACAGGAAAAATTGCTACACTACAAAAACGAAGTCCTGACAGAGATGCTAAAACGTGAAAAGACTGGGTGGGACAAACGGGCTACTAAGTTTGGCATAATTTCTGGTTAACAAAAGGATCATCTGAACCCGATTACATAGCTAGCTCGCTAATACTAGCAAATTCATTGCAGCACTTCATTGTCAGGCAAAGGCAGTCATGCTTAAACAGTGCTAAAGTTATACTCTCTGGCCTTGCACAAATTAGCTCACTGCAATAAACTACATTGGCTGATTCAATGTGACAAAACTTAAAGCGCTTTTCCAAACTTCAGTCACAAAATGATTTACCAATCTGCTGGACAGGTTTACCTAAATTTTTTTATGTTCAATGTTTTTAAATTTTCTATTTACTCAGACAAATTGACTTAGAGTCACTAGAGAAAGAGAGAGAGTGGCTCTTTATAACTCTTTGAAATTTTTTATCTTTATTTTACATGCTACAATCAACACACCTTGTCATTGCGTTTTCGCTCACATATGATTGTAGCAACCTTATAATACTTCTGGGAATCTCTGTACTCAAATTACGTACATTTTTATTTATATTTGCTTAAACAAATCGATACTGTGATTACCTTAAGCAACATTATTGTAACATTATACTTTGTACTTCATCAAGCGGCCAGATGGGACTATTCCCGAGGCCTAAATAAATATAATCTAAATCTAAATCTATATCTCTCTTGCATTAACATAATTCGTCTTCCTGCAGACATTGAAATGCCTAAACCCGCTCAGCATCAGAAGGACGACCACGAACTCAAAGCTTCTTAAATCTTACAATCATGCTCTCACTCTTAGAAACATCATAGTAGGACATAATAACGAGAATCTTTTCTCCGATTTGAATGGAAAAACTCTTCGTCCGTACATTCCTAAAACACTTCAAAAACGTATTTTTAATAGTTTTCACGCTTCTGCACATCCTTGTCCAAAGGTCATTGACCAATTTATTAGACAAAAATATGTTTGGCCCGACATGCATATGGACATCAAATCTTGGTGCAAAGCCTGTCTTGATTACCAACATTCTAAAGTGTCATGCCACGTGAAAAACGAGCCTTGCCAGTTCGTGGCTCTACCTGATAGGTTTCAGCATGTCCACATGGACATAGTCGGTCTTTTAAAGACTTGCAAAGGTTACTCTTATCATCTGGCCATCATTGATCGTATTTCACGTCGGATTGAGATATTCCTCTAAAAAATATTGAAATTCCTACAGTGCTGCAATCTTTCAAAGATCATTGGGTTGCCCAATTGGTGTGCCTAGATTCTTAATTACGGACCACGGTCCACAATTTGAATCAAAAATCTTTAACGCCTATTTATCTTTTATTGGTTTCGAGAGCAAAAGAACAGTAGCTTATCATACAGCTGCTAACGACCTCATCGAACGATAGCATAATAGTTTTAAAGCAGCTCTGATGTGTCACAATGATCCAAGTTTGTCAAGCTACACTTCACAGTCGAACCAGGTGCACATCATACTCGAAGCAAGGCTACGTCAGGCATACAGGCGGTGCCGAAATGTGTACCTGCGAGTGCGAGAGAAAAAAATAAATATATGCATGTTGGTATACAAAGAGAGAAGGGAAAATGTGTATACAGCTGGGTGTGCCTGTGAGTGCCGGAGGGAGAGAGAGAGAGAGAGAGAGAGAGAGACGTAGACATGGGAATATAGGTATACAATGAGTAGAAATAGGAAGGGAGATGCGTCCGTTTGTATGTAAACGTACATGTTCAGCTGAGCAGTGCAAAACCGACATAATGTGGCGATGATTGCGATAAATCTCTTCCACTATGCATAGGAACTTATATCCTATATAACTGACACGCTGTAATACAACATCGTATGCATGAACCTGTTGGAGAATATTAATTATTAGTTTTATTTATCTAAACTGTAATGAACTACAGCCTGAGCGTTGGTGGTTTCCAATGATTATATACCACTTTGATGCATAAGGTACTCGCTGTGTTGCTAGTCCAGTGAGTTGGTGCGAATGTTAACAAAACTTTTTCGTGGTCCAAGGTTCAAATCCCACGTAACTCGAATTTTTTTAAAAATCTTTTAGTATATTTAAATTTTTCAATTTATTATTAAACAAATTTTGTCACTTTTTATTTTCATACAGGTGGATCACAGTATTTTTTGGTATTATAAAAGTTTTGATGAGGACAACAAATTATATAGTAAGACTAGTAAGTACCAATCTCGGTACGAATCCTTTATGTGAATAATATAAATACCCTACTAGTAATTTAAAGGGCTGAAAATTAACCTGACTTATTTTTTCGTAAAAATCTATTAGTTTGTATAGTTTTATTATTATTTCTATTATAATCAAAGTACAGACAGTAGTACTTTCAAAACTTACAGGAGTTTGTATCCAAGATTTTTTTTGCTTCCAAGTGCAAACCAGCTTAATTAATGAAAATTTTGTTCTAATTATACTGATACATCATATACTACTTCAATATTAGTTTTTAAAAAAATTACAAGCTCTTTTACATTATTCAATTCAAGATTTTCAAAAGCAATAATAAATTGCTGATCAATTTTCTCCACAAAAGTCGATGTTCATGAATAAAAAAATTAAACTCAACATCACACATTGTTAATTGATCAATAGAAATGAAACCAACGTACTTTGTTACAGTCATAATCAGAATCTAAAAGCTACAAAAATAGTACTGGTTGGATCACCATTGGAAGTATTACATTCAAAACACACAATTCATGTGAGAAAAAAGCCAGAGGCATAAAAAAACTTATTCTATTTGATTTCCGATACAACTAATGTAACTAGAATACAAAAAATCGTGCATCAGTGAAAATTTTTATAAATAACGTTTATCTGAATCTTAAAAGTTCCCTTCCTAGTACTACATCATTATAATCGCTGTATGATATCAAAAAAGGACTTAAATAGTAGTACAAATTTAGTTGTGTATAGTAGGGTACCGCCCCCTTAACAAATACTTCGAAAAGTGGATGACTGTGTGAACCTACATTCTCATTAATTCTTTATTTAATAATTTTTTGATGTACTTCTTAATAATCAGGCCCTATGTATTTATTTTCTTTCTAACTGAAAAGCAAGCGAACAAACCTACAATGAAAAAAATAACATGTCGTCATCCTAAAGTTTGTCATTTATTACTGGTGTAACAACTCAATAAATACGTGGAACCTAAGTAATGAGTATTTAAGGTGGCTCATTACCCTTGTACCATCTATTTATGTCACATCAGACTATCACACCTAAAAACATCGGGTAGCAGGCTCAATGTGTATACCTATATATATGAATCCGCTTGTTTATGTGCTGAGGTTAACCGTTGGCTTGGACATTTAACACGTCATGTATTTTTGTTTTGATCGGTACTCTTGTACTTTCGCGATTTTATTAGAAAGAGGATTATTTAAACTTCTTGCTCTTAGTTTTTGTAGAATGTGGCCCGACTTTTAGCCTACAAAAGCTATAACTTTCGGTGAAAAAATCAAACTGACTCATAAGACCAATGCTAACATTTCGAACTTCGGATATGATTTTTTTTCGATTTTGGCTTGCAACATGCCCTGAAATTTTAAATGCACATCCGTTGAGTCATATTCTACAATAGATTTCAATTCAGGGGCAATGGCCCGACTTTCAAAAAGGTGATGAGCCACCTTAAGTCAAAATTCATTCAATTTGTAATAGAACAGAGCCTCCAAATTTCAAGGTTGTCGACGTACTTTAACAGCTATTAATTAAAATATGAACAAAAAACAGCCAAAAGCCTCGTAGCTTATTTTTTTTTTCTTGAATGTTGTAATTTAAAATTTTTCACAGATCTTTTTCAATGTAACGAGACCACATCTTTTCTAGAAAATTTAGAATTGTTCAAAATTGATAACAATTTTTGCCTACTAAATTGATAATGTTTTATACCTGTAGTGGCTAACATTTTTCGCGTAAGAATAGGGTCAATTAGTAAGTTCAGAAAAAAACTGTAAGAAACTGCATAATCTGCAAAATATTGCACTATGTAGATATTTACTAAGAATTATGAAAGTTCTATTAAGGTAAATGTAAAGGTTGTTTGTGCAGACCTATGCCCACAATTTAATACGGCAATTTAGCTTATACCATTTGGATTTTATTAACGTAATAAGTACACACAAAAATTAAGATTTGTACACTTATGAAAGATCAATGTATTGTCTAAAGAAGTAAATACATAAATAGTAATAAAATACAGCGTTACAGGATAAAATAAATAATAAAAAGTTTATCAAATTATACGTTATACTCTATTATCCCCGAATAGAATTATTTTTAGCGTTTTTATGTGTGCAAGTATATTGCACCCACAGATGCATACGCATTTCTTCTATACAAAGCAAGTCCCACCTTTGTTGTAATATATACTTGGCACCACCACTATGTAGCGTAGAGTAAATAGGGAAATAAATCTGGAAGAAGGGAAATAAGAAGGCAAATTATTTCGATGAAGTGACGCTATAAATAGCACTTCTGCTTATAATAACGTACCTGCAAAAAAGTTACGATGATTGACGTAGTTAAAAATCGCAAACAGAACAGTAAGTTGATATTACTATTATTTATTTAATTAATCGATTAAAATTTACTCGACCATCACTTTGATATAGTTGAGCTTCGCCACATTTAATGAAAAACGATTCTCGTTGATCAATTAGAAGCCGTGATAATGATGTTTTTGCAACCATGAAAGATGTTAAACACGCGTTGACAGTAACCGATCCGCGCTCGGTGCACTGAAGACTATTTTCATTTATTTTTTCAAATCTGATATTTCAAGAATGAATTAAAATAAAACGATGATTATTTTTGGAGTATACAGGTAAGTTTATGTATAATACAGAAAAACTTTTAACAAAGGTGTTCTATTATTTCCTAACCTTGAAAAATCATTGTGAACACACTTTTTATTTTAAAAAGTAAAAAAACGGGATTTAATTCTACTAAGTACATACTATAAACTACGAAGAACGATTAACCTGTGTGTATGTAATCAGTCCTATCTCAGAAAAGCAACAGTAGATTTTAATGATTCTGGGCTTGAAATTTTTGTTTTCTCATCTTCATGGCGGCTAGAAAAACAAATTTGAGTTTCACACCTTATGATGGTTTTTATAACGATCTGTACAGTCAAAGAATAGGGTTTATTACTTTTTTGAGAGTAAAAAAAAAGTTAATTTTAATTTCTTAATAGTACCATCAGATAAAGCTTTAAAAGAGCTTTATTTTTCATTTTAAATCATCTTGATACAATATTTTGTTGAGTTTTTATTAAAGAAATACTAAGATTTTTGTGGCAAATCACTTATATCTCTGTAAAAATTAAAGAGTTGTGATCATAAAAAAATTCATATAAATTTTTTATTCACCCTTACAACTGTCGATAAAAAATTTGAGTTTCATACACTGAAAAAAAAATAGTAACCCTGAGGTCCCATAACGCCAACGCGAGTGAGTACATGAAGTTATAAAACCTAGATGGTCTTATAAATGGCCACTCAAG
>JAPYYV010003786.1:0-18213 GCA_030522625.1 Copidosoma aretas
AATGTATTTATTAATTTTTTGCGCACTAATAAATGTTTTGTTGCTGCCAAAATGTATATTGCTAGAACACGTGTTTAACACGTAATTTCAGCCAGTCGAAGACGATCCTAACACGTGTTTTTTGACACCTAGGCGGACATTTTCAACGTGGCAAACACGTGGCATACACGAGTTTTTCACCTTTTGGAACTCGTGTTCTGGTGTCCAAAAACTCGTGTTTGCTACGTAGCAAACACGAGTAATGTTTATTGGGTCGACGCCTCCACGACAAACATGACGACCCTGGCAACAACGACGAGGCAGACGATACCGACAACAACGATGACTCCAGGCTCTGCTCGAGGTCACATCGAAACCAAAACTGAACTGGTTCGAGCAGCAACCCGCGTTTGACGGTGCCTCTCTCCTACTCTCGTTATCTCCGACCGTCGCCATATAGAGCTCTCTGCTACTCAGCCTGCCTCTCAGTGCATCGAGCACGGCTCGCAGAAAACGTGAAAAATGAGTTGGTAATAGTATAAATATATATATATATATATATATATATATATATATATATATATATACATAGTAGAGGGGATTATATATATATATATATATACACATACTAGTGGGGCTTCTTCCCCCTGCACGCTTTGCCCGCCAACCTCTTATTTATTGATCGTTAGATTTTGTGGAAATCCAATAAAACTATAATTAAAAATTCTCAAAAACTTTCAAACTTATCATATCCAATGATTTAATAAGTTATGCTTTACAATTGGTTCAAAACTTGTCATGACTTAATAGTCAAGAGTTTGGTAAATTAGAGTATTTTACTTATTTACGAGGATCTACGTTTTTCCTTGCTTATCGTAAATTTACCTTCTAACATTAAACATAAAACTATACAAATATCAATATTCAGAGGAAAAAAAGTATATTTATGTCATAAATTAACTTGCTGTTTTTCTGGTTATTGGGATAAAAAACTAGGGGCTTAGGTTATGTTGTAATTTAATCAATAATTTGTTTGATTAAAACATGATCATCTCGCTTTCCCCTGGGTAACTGGGTTCAAAAGGTTGAGGTTTTGGTTATGTTGCTATTTATTGATTTTTCTTGGTTATGTTGCTATAATAATTCATTTAATTAACAAAGTATCAACTCGCTGTTACCTGAATTACTGGGTAAAAAACTTGGTCTATGGTATAATGGCGATGCTCAAACCTCCAAAAATCGAATAACGAAAGCTTTTTATCGAAATTCTGTATACTAATGGACCCGATCGCCCCTATAACCAAAGATCTTTACCAGAGTAGCTGTAAATCATAAGCCAAAAACTCTTAAGTGTATACTAACTCTTGACATAAACCTAAAGCTCTTTGAACTACTTAATCTCGAATAACGGAACCTCAAACGCCCAAAAATTCAATAACGGAAACTTTTTAACAAAATTCTGAAAACTAATGCATCCCATGGCCCTTGCATCAACGGTCTTCAACAAACATGCTTTAAAACATAAGCCAGCAACCCTAGAATCCCTCATTAAATCACCCAAGATCCAATAACCAAACCTCAAACCTCCATAAAAAAAAACGCCATTGGTCCAATAAAGTTTTTGGTCATTTTTGCTTGCTTTAAGCTCGGTATCTACTCTATTTGGAAAATTATTAGTAGTACCTTACGTTCCATTAGTACTCCACGTGAATTTTTAGTAGATTTCAGAGAGATTAAGATATATGCCAGTTACAATGCAGGTAAACTGTTCCAGTTTGATCTTTTTTGACAGAGCAGCGTTGACTTTTGTGCAAAGGCCTATTACCTACGATTGTACTGTTAAATGGGACTATTCGGCGTTGTACAAGTCTACGTGGATTATCCGCTCAATTCGTATGTTAAAAAGAACCTTTTCATTAATCCACTAATAAACGTAGTTCAAATGCTTAAAATGTCATGCGATTATAATTTTTACAGTAAACCTAGTGTGAAAAAAAAAATTTCGTTATATGTATTGCTTCTTTAATTTCAATAACCCAATGCTCTAACACGTGTTTTTTTTCGCATTTTTTTACTATACCGCATGATTTGCTAACATACCTTCTTACTGAAAATTTTTCACGTCCATTTATTGCACATAAAATCTACGTGCATTTTACGTAAAATACACGTCAAATAGATATGGAACTCATGCGGATTGCCTGTAGATAAATTCACGGGACTTTTGGCAACGCAACATTGTGTTGAAATGTATTGATCAAATCGATAAATGGGACTAAACCGTTGAAAGATAAAACTTTTAATGACTAAAAAAAGGCTTAAAAGATTTATTAGGGGCTGTGGTGATTAATTCTTTGATTTTCAGGTGTCAATGCTGAAAATATTTGGATAAAGAGGCCATAGCGCGCATCATGAAATAGAATTTTGTTAAAAAGCTTCGATTATTAAGTATTTAGAGATTTAAGGTTAGATTATTCGAGCTTTGGTGGTTACAATAGGGACTGTATGGTTGTTGGCTTATGATATGCAGCAACACTGATGACAATCTATGGTTATATAGGTAATCAGGTCCATAAGTTTACAGAATTTCGTCGAAAAGCTTCTATTATTGGATATTTAGGGGTTGAAGGTAATGTTATTCAAGCTTTTTGGTTCGCAGAGAGACGGCAGGGATGTTGATTTATTTTTTAAAGCAAGTCTGTTAAAGATCTTTGATACAGCGGCAATAAGTTATATTAGGTTTCAAAATTTTAATGAAAAGCTTCTGTTATTGGATTTTTGGGGGTTTGAGGTTACGTTATTCAAACTTTGGCGGTTCAAAGAGAGACTTTAGGATAGTTGGCTTATTATTTAAAGCTACTTTGATGAAGATATTTGGTTATACGGGCTATTCGGTCCATACGTTTACAGAATTTCGTTCAAAAGCTTACGTCATTGAATTTTCGGAAGTTTGAGGTTAGGTTATAAGAGCTTTGTTGGTTAAATAAGGTATACTAGGGTTACAATTGTATATTTTATAGCTAGCCCGTTGAAGATATTTGATACAGGGGCAATGAGGCCTATTAGTTTTCAGAATTTCGTTAAAAACCTTCCGTTATTGGATTTTTGGGGGTTTGGGGTTACGCTATTAGAGCTTTGAGGTTTTAAAGAGGGACTCTAGAGTTGTTGGCTTATAATGAATAGCTATTATGGTATAGAATTTTGGTTATAGGGGCAATCGGGTGCATAAGTTTCTAGAATTTCGTTAAAAAGCTTTAGTTATTGGATTGTTGGAGGTTTGAGGTTAGGATATAAGAGCTTTGGTGGTTCGAAGAGGGACTCTAGGGTCGTTGGCTTATGATTCGAAGCTATTCTGTTAAAGATTTTTAATACAGGACTTATGGGGAACATTAGTATTCAGAATTTAGTTAATAAGCTATCTTTATTGGATTTTCAAGGGTTTGAGGTTTGATTGACAAAAATTTAGACGTACTGGGCAATTCTGATACAAAAATTAGTTTTATTGACGAAAAAAACATAGAGTAAGCTGGGTCTGGTGAAGGGACCCTGACTTATTTTTGTGTTCCTGTGTTCTGAATAACGTAAGAGGACCAAAATCTTCTAATGACTTGATAACTTACAACAACATCACTTACAAAAGTTTTAATGATACTGCTATTGCAATGGGTTTGGTAGGAAATGATAGTAAAATCGGCAATACATTTGAAAAGCCGGTACTGTCATGCTTTCTTTTTAATTGAGCCAATACTTCAAGTGGTTTTTACTTTCAGAAAACGTTCAAGGTGATAAAATTTTGAAAAAATATGAAAATCGTTTTTCAGAAGATTTCCCCAATGAAATAGTAAATCGAGCTACGCTTTGCATTAATGAAATTTTATTTTTTTAGGATAAATCGTCTGAATCATTTAACCTACCAATACCAAAAAACATAAAATTGGAGCAGATTGATAACATGAAAGAAATTTCTTCATGTAAAGAAATGTTTCAGTCACTGTACAATCAATTGAATGATGACTGGGGAAATTTATTTAAATCTATGTGTGAAGAAAAGCATGCAATTCTTTTTATATGCGGCCAAGAAGGATCTAAAAAAATATTTTTATGTAAAACAATAATTTGCTACCTTATTTCTGAAGGAAAAAAAACTTTAATATTGAATTGGACTGGTATTGTATGTGTTTTGCTTTCTGAAGGGATGACCAGTCATAGAACTCTTCGTTTACCACTGGATTTAAATAACATTGGATGTAAAGCATTTATACTAAAAATAACATTAAACACCGGAGACACATCTTCCTCACCCTTTCATCTCTACAGAAAGCAATTTTCTCTGGGCTGTTGATATGATGTCAAGGATCTATCGGTATTTTAATTTTTGATGGAGTACATAATAAACGTTTTTTTTTAAATATTTTATCTGTTTGAGATTTTGGCCTCCACAAGTTTTAAAAATGTATTGCTGGAACGGCCTCCTCTCGTGATGGAAAAGATTGAACAGCGGGCAAAGGAAGGCAAGACAAAAGATTTTCACTTGAAAGAGAATTTAATGTGAAAGTAAATATAAAGTAACATTACGACAATTAAAAATTGTATACAAAAAGTGTGTACTCGTGAGCGCAGTCACACAGTGGTCTCGAATACATACATTGTATCGTGGTGCGTAGAACTTGCCATAGATGGCGCTGAGTGTTAGACAGTAGTGAAGGATTTGAGAATCTTTTATTCATGGAGTGTGTTCGCTTCCGTTTGTGTCAGCTCTGTCAGACGAAATGTTTTTCAGTGTATATTTACCCCAGCATGACTATCACTTCAGCTTAGAGTGAGAAACAAACAGTTATGTCCCTTCGTCCTAATGTAGGGGTTTCAGTGATGACGTACACCGGTTTTATTATATCATGATAATTTCAAGTATTAACAACTGCATATCATTATACACTGTTGTATAAGTTCATATATTAAAAAAGAATTGTAAATTTTGGTAAATTCAGCAGCAACACAAAATTATTGCGCTTTTAAGTGATTACTCATATGTACAAGGAAAATTTTTGTCTTATATAGCTATAATCTAATATTTAAGTGACGCGGCAGCGCAACACTGGCAAAAAGAATAACCAAACGATCGCCTGCAGCTGTGACACTCTTATACTTCTTTCTTGGTATGTCAGAATTAAAATATCGCCTAATTATTATTTATGTATTTAAAGTTGCTTCTGAATTTCAGTTTACAATTTACTTGGAACGTAATGTTTTGCATAACAAAAAGTCCTGTTCAAAATGAGAGGTGGTCATTTTTCCCAGTCTATTTTTCCCAAAACAATTTTTTCCCAAGGTCCTATTTCCCAAAAATACGGTTTTGAAGTGCATAAAAATAAGAGTATAAAATATAGTATATACTTATACGTCATGTATGTAACCAACTTTAATTTGTTTATCATAATTTATTTTTCATAGTCATCAGGAGGTAACATCTTTCCCTCAAAATTTGACGTTCGTTATATTAAATTATGAGTGAATAGGGAATGGTTGAGTTTGTTACTTCTACGCGTGGCTTTTTTTTTGCACAATGATGGTCTTATTTATTATAAACATTCTGGCCCGGAATCTCGAACATACTGGAACTGTCGGAGGCAGTCGGAGTGCAATGCTCGAGCAATTACTGGGGTCAATTTAATAGTTATCAAGGGACCCAATAAATCTGCACATAATCACGCACCGAATAAAGAAGAGGCTGAGGCTTTAAAAATACAGGGCCGAATAAAGAGAAGTTGGCATAATCGGTTCCAAATCGTCGTAGGGAAACATCATCCGAGTATGTATAATTTTTTGAACGAGCTTTTGAAAGAGCAAGCAGATTGCGAAATCATGATACGACAACTACAAATTGGCCAGAAAATCAGAAGATGTGCCATTAGACATCGAATACAAATAGAGGAGCAGCTGTACGCGACTGTACGGGATTATTAAGATTATTATAATAATAATGAGATCTGTCGTTACCTAAAACTAGTTGGTTACAACATAAAATCTTAATTAATTAAATAATTTTAAAAAAACTTTAATTCAGAAATTTTACAATTTGTTGTACGTTTGAAAAAATTCTATTTTAGGAAAAAAAATTTTTGAGAAAACTTTACGTGGGAAAAATAGATTAGGAAAAATGTACTACACCCGTTCAAAATAAGTTCGTTCTCATTAACTGCAAGCTTCCGTAACTAAAAAGTGGCAAATGCAATTAAGATCTTACGTCGTCAGTGTCTGCAACAAGATAGCCAGATAGATTGACCTTCGTTTGCTCACTCTCTCTTTTCATATAAGAGTAGGTAGGAGGAAAAATAAGGAAAAGAGACAGCGTTAGCACTAAAGCCATATATATTTTGGGTTTGCGTATTGCATTGTGTTATTGGCTGTCATTTGATGTAAAGTTCTGCAGTTTTGTGTTGATGTAATGCATTCATTTACTACAGCTATATACTTATAGGTTACGTACATCTTATACAGTGATAAATTTGCATATGTACACTAGAAGAAAAGATATTCGCAGACTGGAAATATGACGGATCGACGAGTTGAGTGTCACTGTAGCGTATTAAAGTAGGTAAGGCTAGATGCGAGCTGCTGTGCTATACCCACTTCAGTGACACTTAATGCGCTTGAGCCAATCCGCAAACATCTTTTCCTCTAGTGTTCAACATGATTCTGCAAAATATATTACCCTTGGACCGTGCTTTCGTCCTCGTCATCATTAGTAGTTAAGGCACCACAATGGGCCGCCAAAACAAACCCCTACCACCCAGCCTCTGCGCCAGATCGCTCGGAATTTACTTTGACACACCCAGAGTAGCGCTTACGTGTATGTGCATCTGCAGAGTGTAGCGCAAGCACGCGCGCGTGAGATGTGTGTGTGTGTGTGTGTGTGTGTGTGTGTGTGTGTGTGTGTGTGTGTGTGTGAGTGTCTGTGTGTGTGAGTGCATCACTGATCACAGAAAGTCAATTGAGAAGAGAATTGGAGGATAGAAAAATGATAAAAATCCCACAGCCACCTATGAAGAGGTCTTTAATAGTAGAAAACAGTGTAGAATCATACCACAGAGGTTTGAATAAAGAATGTGGGAATAAGACTCTACGGGAGCGAAAGTAAACAAATGACGATACCTAAAAAAATGATATGATTATAGGCTCTGCCGCACTTTCTGCCCTAGGTAAAAAAAAGAATTTTTTCATTTTTATGGATTTTCTTATTTTCAAAGCTTTTGATGTAGTGATTTCCATTGTGGTTAATGTGATGGAACTATTTTTGATGTGAGCTAGTCAATGAAATATTCACACGTATTACGATACCAAGAAAAAAAACCTTTCAAATGATTAAACTGTAGGGTAAATTATGATTAAGGAAGAAAAGTGCTACTTACGATAAGTACGTGTTCACTCATAGAACATACACCTGCATATAAATGTAGAAGTGCTCACTTCTTATCAGCAGATATTATAAGTGCAGTGATATGATGTGACAAATGTTGTACCTCTCTCTCCGAGAAAGCGATCGTAATATAGCATCACTTAAGGTATTTTAAATATTTTTATGTACTGTAATCTAAAGTTTCGAAGTACACTTATAATAGCAATTTAATTACGTCTTTAAATTTAATAATGATCTTAATTTAATATGAATACTACCGAAATCACTGGATCAAGTACAATTTTAAATTTAGTAGTACGTCAATCGAAAAAATTGATGAATAATGAAATACTTCTAATTATCTTCTTGTACACGATAGAGAGCATAAACATTTTCTTCTTGCAAGAAAAGCAAAATGTTTATTATTTTTGCAATATTTTACGTAATTTTTCAGATACTTCATCCATACGTAAATTTATCATCATTTACTTCTGAAAAAATATAACTGTACTTAATTTTATTTAAAGGAATAATTAAATTGTAGCTTTTATGACGTTAAGAGTAAAGGAAAAGTTTTGTAACTAAAAAAAATTCACTCGATACTAAGTATTTAATTAACGTATAGTTGTTAACGTCAAATGATATACTGAAGCTTGGTGGATACTGACTTTCCCCTGGTAAAACTATTTTCTTCCACCTGAGCTCCCTCACTCTATAATTGATTGATTAGTAGTATTTATTAAGGCTGTGGGATAACTCTTATATGGCAAACTATAATTAGTTCATAGCTTTTAAGATTTACATTTGCATACAAATAATTTAAAAAAAAAGTAGGTTTTAATACGTAGGTGTACTAGTCGGGGCACCAGAGCAATAAAGACTGATGGTCATTTATAACAATACGATATTTAGCTTAAAATTCGTAAAAGGACACGTAGAACATCGTCTTAAAGGGCTTACTTCGACGGTGATACGCAACACTGGTTTTTATTGCAAAATAATTTGGAAATCACCTTTTTCCTCAGTTTTCAATAAAAGTCTCAGTAAGTATTGGTTTAAAAGCTAAATATTTTATAAAAAATTTGTTTATTTGACGATTTTGCATACGGTAGAGATGTTAAAAAAAATTATAAAACTTTTCAAATCTTGCAACAAGCCGAGAACGCAAAAACATTGAAATGCATAAAATAACATGTTGCAATATTCAAAATTGAATAAAAATCGGATATGTTATGGATATTCGTTTGGTTTTTATTGTACGCCATGTCCGATCGCGAAATTGCAGAATGGCTTCGGCCATGCGTGACATTTTTCTAAAGATTTTTTCTACCGTACAAAATTTTTTCCCTACCCATTCAGTCAACCTTTTTGCATTTCACGACTAATTAAGTTAGTTAAAAAAAGCATGCGAAGTGCGGCACTTGAGCTGCTGTGGCCAGTAATAGCCCAAATAATTACTAGATAAGCCAGTGTCGTAAGAAAGTGCAGTAAATTACTTTCTTATGTAATTTTTCCTTAGCTTTACTATGGTGTTAGTTCTTTTTACGCACGTTCAGTATAACTTACTGTAATTTGCATTTTTTTTCAAAAATTGTTCGTACCACCGAAACAACGTGCATATTTCGATAAACTACCGGTGGAACATGTACATATATGGTTTATACAACAAATAAAGTAATAATTAAGGATTCAGACTATTTGTTTTCGTCACAAAATATTCCTAACGGATTTTTTTCCCGCAACACAATACAAAAAATCAATTTTTATGAAATATTGAACATTTAATTATATCTCGGTTTTTTTGCAATCGCTTCATCAGCTTTTTGCGCATCACTATAGCGATTTGTATTTTCACTCGGGTAATCAAAATCGGTACCTTCGGATGGAAATATATCGACAATTCTTTCGGTTGCTGTCTTAATTAACTGTTCCAAACTACTGATGTCTTTGTTCTCTTTCATTTGCACCAAGGCTTTCTTTTCTATATGAACACAATTTTTTCCCTCGCATTTCTTGCATATTAATGAGCACGGAACTCAAACTTTTTGGCACGAACGTACCTTGCTGCGACATCCTTTTGCGTAACTTCATGAAATCATACTTTTAAATTTGTCTGAAAGCCGACTTGTTTTCGTTAATATGGGGAACAATCCGCTCGTTCAGTTCTTCCAGCCCGAGCCTGTAGCTTTTATATTGGTGTCTATGGTCCGGATATAAATATAATGCCTGCCTTTCCCCATGCGTTGTATTCGAATGTATGAGCAGCTAAAGTAAAGGCATTTTAAAGTATGCTTGCGGTAGTTGTGAAGGCACGATACTTTAGCACAACATTCGTTACCTGAATTGAATAATGCAAGACCAGTACTCTACTTTAAATTATACAGGTAATGTACGAAATAATTTTTAAAAATATATTTGCAGTGCCATGGATCAGCATGTTACAAAGAAAACGCTAAAAAGTCAATAAATTGAGGGTTGTGGTTCGAAAATGTAGTAGAATATTATGTAGCCGAATTTCGTAGTTTATTAAAACGTCGTACAAGTACGATTAAGACATTTCTAACTACAAACAACTAAAAGATATCATGATAAGCACGTTGTTTTGGCAGTGCATGAAAATTTCCGAAAAACACGCAAATCACGTAAATTACACTAAACGTGCGTAAAAATAGCTAACACTATCGTGAATCTGAGGAAAAAATACATAGAAAAGGTTTTTACTGCACTTTACTACGACACTTGCTCATGGAGTAATTTATTGTACAACTAAGAATCCAGGGGCAACGGCGAATGGCTACGCTACATCGCTTTTCGAGCTTCTACACATGCGCGGCATGCTTCTGGCTGCAGAAGCTCAAGTGTCACGCTTTGTGCGCTTTTTTTTCACTTACTTAATTAGTCGCTGCATGCAAAAGGATTGATCGAATAAGTAGGGAAAAAATTGTCTATGGTAGAATAAATCTTTAGCAAAAAGGTCGTGCAGGTCCGAAGTCAAAATATCAAATTTTACAGCCAGAATGCCTAAAAAAGTAAAACTACTGCATCTCGGCTTTTATTGGTCTTACAGCAACTTTTTTTTGTAAATTGATGAAAAAAACTATGCAATCGTTTACAAAAAATTATTTACGTCTAAGTTCGAAATTGGAGAAAATACGGCCTATGATTCACGGTTTTTTGTTAAAAACTTTTTTATTTATTTATTGAAAATATTTAATTTTTGAGGAAACAAAGATGATGTTATTCCTCACCATTTCAAAAACAGAGATGTCGATTCTATGCCCTTAACCAATTATATACACAAGCTAAATTTTCAATTAACAATTTTACAATAGGCTGCCATTCTGAAATTTTTCGATCAGACTTGGCGTACAATAAAAACCACACAAATGTCTATAACATATCCGAATTTTATTCAATTTTAAATATTTTAACATCTGTTTACATGTATTTTAATATTTTTGCGTTTTTCGACTTTTCGGCTTGTTCAAACATTGAACAATTTTTCTTGTTTTTTCCAACATCTCTTACTTATGCAAAATCGTCAACTTAACAACATTTATAGAAAACATTTTTCTCTAAAACCAATACTTTGTGACGATGTCACTTTTTTGCTGCCCACACTAACCGTCTCTTGTACCTGAAAGTACATCGTGCGGAGAATCTGACGCGTATTTATGTGTGTGTTTTGGTGCCTGCACGGTAGGAAAGAGCTGCTCGATGAAAGCCGAATCCAGGAGGACCACGAGAGCAATGACAATCGCCATGCCTGAAGCCAACGAGTGGGCCAGCATTCGGGAATAGCCAAGAATAGAGGAGCATAAGGATGTAGGTATATGAGGAAATCTCCATTTATTTTTCTCTTTTCGAGGTACCAAAAGTGACACTGATGTTTTTGTAGCGCACACCATCCAGGAGTAATCAAATCAGTTCCAATAGGACTTATTCTCTTTGTCTTTGTCTTGTTTATTCGAAAAGGCCTACGGCACACCCAAAATTATTTCCCTGGAAAGAGCTACAGCAGCGAGAACGCAACAGCCCAAAAATCAAGTTGTTGCAGTCTTTCAATTGTAGCTTAATTCTAAATCAATTACAGTATTGACTCTAACAGCAATCAAAAGAGCATGAAAAGACCTTCAATTCACGTCCTTATTGAGTAAAAAATGATAAACTAGGCAGCAATTATGGGCAATTTAAGTTTTAATGTTTAAATTTATTGTCACTAAGCTTTTCTACTGTTTTTAGCTTTAAGTTGAGCCACCCGTAGCTAACGCTGTATAAAAATTTTTTTACTCAACTTGGGTGTAAATTAAAGATCTTATTACATGCTTGTGATTGCTTTTAAAACTAATACAGTTGCTTAATCTAGATGCAAGTTATAGTCAAAAGAGTAGAAGCGTGATTTTAACGAAAAATTCGATTTTTGCACTATTGCGTTCTCACTGCTGTAGCTCTTCCCAGGGTGAAAATTTTGGGTGTACCGCAGAAATTTTTGGATGAACAAGACGAAGACGAAGAGAATGAGTCCTATTGGAACTCATTTAATTGCTCCTGGACGGTGTGCTCTACGAAAATATCAGTGTAACTTTCAACATCTAGAAAAGTGAAAGATAAAAGGAGATTTCCTCATATAGGAGTAGGTATAGGGGAAAAGGAGATAATGTTAGCGAAAAAAATATGAACAGTGCAAAATGTTCAGACAGATATAGATGAAGGGGAGCGAGACGGAGTAATTGGTAGAGGAGATGAAGGTACATGCAAGACTAAGATCGAAAGACTCCGTGAGAGCCACGCGCGCGGATTATATCGAAGTAGTCGCCGTGAGCGAGGAGAGGCCGCTGCCAGGCCACTGAGTGAGGAAGAGGAAACGTTTTGGGCTGTGCGTCCTCACTGCACTGCTTGACGCCGATCAGTCTGTTGAGACGCGTTTGCCGCCATACTCCACGCTACATTCTTCTCCACCGAAGAGACGAGCGGCCAACCACGCTACCTATAAGACAAGCTCAGCCACCTGCACCGCTGTCGAGACAACGCCGAATAGCCTTGCTGACAACTCGAGAATGCCACAAAGGGGGAACCTCAGCTGCTGGCAGAAACACACTATTATAACTTACCATGATATTTAATGAAAACTGAAAAAAAAACTGATTTACAAGTTATTTTGCAATAAAAATGAATGGTGCGTATCTCCATCGAAGTAGACACTTTACAACGATATTCTACATATCCTCCTTCGAATTTTGTATTGTTATAAAGGACCACCACTTTTTCCCTTTTTTTGCCTCTTGCGCCCTGACTACATATATAACTAAAAAAGTTATAAACAGATTTTCAGCAATGTAATAATTAAACCAAGTCCATATGCATACTTAAAAGATAAAAAATAGGATAAGTACAGCATAAGAAAACTGCTGTGCCTCTAGCGACAGCGGTAGAAGAAAAGCAATCTAAAGATGTATAGTGAATCATTATAGATGTGTCGTATGACACGATTGGAAGTAAAAAACCTTTGATAGATGCCACTTAACATTTTTGTAAAATAAAACAGAGTACAGTATTTCATGTGCTGATTTATTAAGTTGCCATGCAAACGTATCATTTCTCGGATCGAGCGAGTTTTTTGCCCCTTACACTTATTTTGCTGTGCGCATTACCGTTAAGTATTCTAAAAAAAAGTCATTATATAATTTTTCTCGCTTTTACAGAGTCAGTCAATCCTTTTTCCGTGTCGTATTATGTTACACGATTTACGTTACCGTGTACAATTTTTTTTCTTTTATTTTTACCGTGTAATACATTTCACGGTTGAATTGATATTATAATCATACAAAATTATGTGACATGTAACATAGCTAGTATTTTAATCTGATAATCTGCTGATTAACTAAGTTGCTCACTCTGTTTGAATGTTTTATGAATTTCTTGAAACATTCGAAATTTTTTTTATCGATGCACTATATGTTCTATCTATTTTTCTCTCTTTCTTCCTCGGGCGAAAACGACTGCGAAGTTTTCATTAGATAAAGATAAATTCAGATGGCATGATTTTTGTAAACTATTTTATCGTGTCGAAGCATGGACGCAGTCAGTCAAACTCATTTGGTATCCGTCATAAGATGCGCTCTGCGCTTCCCTAATACTCGCGAGCCACACTTAAGTACCATGCGTGGTGGACTTCGTGGTTTATTAAATTAGACGGAACGGTGTTCCGTAGAAAATCATATTGTTTAATATTATATTGTCATACTGAGCCTGTAGTTTTCATGTATGAGAGCGGTCTTTTTGACAACATGTTAGTATTCTCCATTATCATCAAGGCTGTCCAGAAAAGTAGTCATAGAATTATATCTTCCATAGTAAATAAAAATTTTGAGTGGTATAAAGAAAACTACAACCTTTTTTGTATTTGTTATACATACATACATCTCCTTACTTTTAGAAAGCAGCAGCTCCCTATTAACGTCGATTAGTTAGTACTGTGTAGGATGCATACATATTTTTAAATAATACATGTTATAACAATACTTGCAGGTGAAAATGAATTCAGTCTAATAATTTCTACGTACAATAAACCTGAATCATTGCCATCCGGAATATTACTAGCACTAAAACGAGCAGGGTATATCACTGGTAAGTAGTTTGTGGTTACTACCTTGATAAAACACTTTTTTTAAATAATATTAATAATTGGCATGAAGCCAATCAATTATATCCGCTGATGTTGCATCAATTTTCTGGTTCAAAAACGAAGCCGCAGCAGTATCAGTAGTGTCGAGGAAAAATGTAAGTATTAATTAACATACTGTTTTTATGCTATATGTATATGTGCATATTTTTTACATAGATCATTTTTCACAGAGGGGAAACGGCGATCACAACGTCAACGCTTTATCGTGTGAAGCAAAACTAGATGACGATATTGACGTTTTAGATACGATGGTCACGAAATACCAGGTCCAGGGTTATATTCACGATTTACATAGACAGATATGCAACAAAAGTACACTGACCGATTTATTTGGTGTCACGATAAATTCTGAAAATCCTTATCATGGACCGCTGTGCGCTGTTGCTGTCATTTTGGCCAGTACAAGATTTTCAAGTAAATGTATAGCTTGTGGGAACTGCTATTCAGTGCAGTGCATAATGCAAGTGATTTCAATACTACAAGCTTATTATACAATAATTGTGATACAATGCAAGGTGTTGCATGAAATAGACGTGTACGTTTGACCGAGAATTTTGAATCTAGTTCACTATTTTGGGAGAAATATACATCAAAATTTGGTAGTAATACTTTTCAAGGACACTAATAATAAATTAACCGTTAAACTAAAAAAATTTTAAATGGCGGACATGAAATGGCCGAAACAAAATGGCGAAACAGAGAATAATAATTGTTTTTTCAACTATATGCGATCATCCGACTTTAATTATTTTTCGTAGAGGGTGAAAACATACAAAATAGGGTGTAAATAGTCTAAAATAAGAATAAAAAACTTTTAGTGGTTGTAAAAACAACCCTTAAGATGAAAAAAATATGTAAACTGATAGCTAAGTAGATACATTTTTTTTAATGGAGAATACTAAACATCAATTAATGTCAGAATCGAACAAAAACGGTCATGTGGTTACAAAAAAAAATAGAGGGTCAATTTACAACGCACAGTAGTAAAAATGTCAGAAAACCACCCCTAATCGAGAATTTTGTGTCTACTTCACGTTGAGAAAGATATATTTATCCAAATTATTATATCATACCTTTTAAAAACGCAAATCATAAATCAACCGTTAAAGTCCAAAAATTAAAAATGGCAGAAACAAAATAGCGACCACAGAGAATTTGGATTATTTTTTCAACTATGTACGATTATCCGATTTTAATAATTTTTTGTGGTATACAAAATAAGGGATAAATAATCTTAAGTGAAAATTAAAGACTTTTAGTGGTTGTAAAAACAATCCTTAAGATGAAAAAAATACGTTATGTGATACCTGAGTAGATATATTTGTTTTAAACGGGAATACTCAACAATAATTAATTTCAGAATCGAACGACAACGGTCAGGTGGTTGCAAAAAAAAATATAGAGGGTCAATTTTCAATACACAGTGGTTAAAATGTCAGAAAACCACCCCAAATCAAGAATTTTGCGTCTAATTCGCGTTTATGAAGAAATATTTATCCAAATTATTTCATCAAACTTTTGAAAAACGACAGAAACAAAATGGCAACCACAGAAAATTTCGACTGTTTTTTTAACCGTCTACGATTTTCCGATAATAATAATTTTCTTCAGAGGTTGTAGGTAAAAGCATACATAATAAGGGATATATAGTCGGAAATATCAAATAATAAGTTATAGAGGTTGAAAAAAGAACCCTTAAGATGAAAAAAATGTGTAATCCAACACCTTGGTACATATATTTTTATTAAATAGGAATACAAATCGACTATTCCCATGAGTGCAAGTACTAATTTTTGAAATGGCAATATGTTTGATTTGTTTTAGGTTATAAGAAAAAGAATCATGCCTTAAATTTCATTTGTTGTAAATGTTTTATTCTAAATGTATGTATATTCTTTGTTCATTTTGAATTTGATATTTACATTTAAACTTATTTTGTTTAATACATATTGAAATACTTAATCAAAATGTTTTCCAAAAACACAAGGAGTATGTTTTTAACTAAAGACTTATGTTTGCGTAAAAAAAATTATTTATTTATTTTTAAGCTACAACGTAGTATGCAGATTTGATGGTACCACTTTTATTGTTTATTTTCAATAAATCAACATAGTAATATTTCAGAATGAAAATCACTTGTATATAGTTAAATGCGAATATGTACCGTGAATAAGTGATCAATATTAGAGAGTTACATCTCCATTTAAAGTTATAAGAAAACGGAAAGATAATAAAACAGCAACAATAAGAGACAAATAGTTTTTGTCGGTGATATTATGCATTCCAATAACCATTTTTTGTTGGATGTTTACGGTGATCGTTGTAAGTCCGACATCTAAGATTTTTAAAGTAAGAAGGAAGGTTGTATATTAGTAGTCTCAAGAATCTCTTTTGTACGTAATTAACAAAACATAGAAAATCTCTCTATAGCCGCCATTTATTAAAGTATAATACATTAATCAGGACCAATATTATATCTTCCACGTGGATCAGACCTCAATTTCACGGTAAAAAGTGGTTTTCTGTCATTTCGATCCATGTCTAGCGTTGATTGAACATAATTTTTTTGTTCTGTAATCATCTGACAATTTTTAATTTCAAGATAATTTTATCTATTCGATTCTCATTTTAAAGAAATGTACTTACTCGAGTCACAGATTCCATATTTTTCCTGAAGTTCGAACCATTTAATCTTTATTCAGCATCGTTCCATTTGTAACCTCCGAAAAATTATTGAATTTAGATAATCGTACATATTAGAAAGAAATAGTAAAAAATTTCTTTGGTCGCCATTTATTGTCAGCAATTTTGAATTTTCACAGTTTAGCGATAGGCTTACAATCAGAAACCTCGAAGAGCAGGACAAAGTAGCTTAGATATGTAGTTTTATTTAAACGCGAACTAGACACAAAATTATTTGTTAGAAGTAGAATCCTGTAAATTTAAACACTGTTTATCCTAAATTAAACGTATCTGTTTTTTTTTTAATCATCCAACCGTTGTTGTTTAACTCTATCTTCAGTTGTTATTCTTAATACTAATGTAAATATAAGTCACCTACTCAGGTGCCTTGTTATATTTTTTTTTTGTCATGACGGGTTGTTTCAACAAACCCTGCGATTCATTTTCTATTTCAGACCATTTTTACCTATTTACGAATGCTCTTACCTACAATCTCAAAGATACTGTATTAATATCAGACAATCGTACATAGTTTACAAAAGAATCCAAATTTTCTGTAGTCGAGATTTTAGTCGATATTTGTTTCTAAACGCGAACTAGACGCAAAATTCTCGGTCAGGGGTAGTCTATTAATATATCAACTCATGAGCATTGTACATTGACCCTATAAATTTTATTTTGTAACCGCCTGACCGTTGTTCTTCAATTCTGACATTGATTGATATTTTGTATTCCGATTTAATAAATAAGATTTATTAAGGTGTCAGATTATGTATTTGTTTCATCTGGAGGGTTGTTTTTACAACCCCTAAAAGTTCAAATTTTTTTTTCAGAGAATTTCTCCCTCCCTCTGTATTCTGTCACCGACAATTTCAAAAAAAAATTATCAAAATTGGACAATCGTACATAGTTGACAAAAAATCCAAATTTTCCACGGTCAATATTTTGTTTCTGCTATTATTAATTTTTGCAATTTAACGGTAGATTTATGATTAGCGACCGTAAAAAGTGTAATAACAGAAATTAGATATATATTTCTCTCTAAACGCGAATTAGACGCAAAAATCTCGGTTAGGGGTAATTTTTTGAATTTTTAACCCCTGTATATTGTACAGCGTGATTTAAAATAAAGTCCAAAAAACCACACTACCCTATAGTCTTCATTAATACAAGATAAAAAGCATGACAAAATTTTTCAATCGAAAGCATAATAGAAAAGATATAGTCAATTTATTATTAGTAAAAAGCACCAATCAGTGCGTTATTAGAAAACAAGGACGTCAACAAATGAACTGCAACGGGAAGGCCAAAGGTCAAGTGGGCGTGTCAATAAGTCATCGTGATCACTGTAGCAGCAGCAGCAGCAGCAGCAGCAGCAGCAGCAGCGGAGTAGGTGGGTAGGGCTCGGCAGTAGGAGGGGGAGTTACATTCGTCTTGCAGAGACCGAGGTTGATAAGGTAGATATTGCACC
>JAPYYV010003787.1:0-22925 GCA_030522625.1 Copidosoma aretas
CGACGACGGCGGCGATCGACACTCCGCGACGCGCTCCGTGTTCACCGCGGGGAGGCGAAGCAGCGCGGCGAGCTTGCGGCCCGAGCTTGCGAGGCCGACTGTGCGCGCCACGGGAGTTTCGGGGGTGGAAAGCCGAGGAGTCCGCGTGTGCAGCGGCGGCGGTTGCGCAGGGGGGCCTCCGGGTGCCGTTCCTCGCCGGCTGCAGCTGTGGCGCGCAACAGCGGATCGGGAGCTGGAAGATCGATCGGGCCGGTGTTGTTTTTTCGGCTCCGCGGGTACAGGGTGATTGTTCTTCGCGGTAGGGGCGAGCTTCGGGACGTTGGCCTTTGAATGTACGGGGGATTTGCGCCGTGCGCGGGTGAGACTCCGGTGATTGCGACGATGCGCGGGGCGGATGCTCGGATAACGACGAGATTCACGAGTATGATACGGTATTGATTTGGTTTTTTTTTTTAATCTTGTGGATCATGACGAACTCTTGTTATCGTTCAGGATCAAAGTTGTTTGAAATCGTGCGAATCAAAGGCCGTGATTCATTTCCCGAATCATTCGAATCGATTCGACGAATCCGTTCGGGCGTAGTTGAGATTCAAAATCGCGATCGATTTTCATCCAGGTACCTATAGATTTATTTTTTTAATTTATTCATGTTCGTAACTTTTAACACTCGTTTAAATTCATTAATTATGTCCGTTGGATTCATTACCGTCACGATTCATTACAAAATTAGTTGCACTGTATCTATAACGTGTCAGGATTCATAATATATTCTACATTCGCTTAAATTCTTCAAGTCGCACACGTTTGTTTCAGGTTGTACATTTTCAATCGTGAATTTTGCATAGAGTTATATTAATAACTCGGTCGTTTTCTAATTCAATTTTGAATCTTGACTCATTTCTCTCGATTCACGAGTGAAAACAAGTAAATTCCACTTAAAAAACTTTCAATGAATCGGAACCAAGATTCAATTTCCAATCGAGAGAACTAAAAAATTTGAGGAAAAAGTTTGGAAGAACGAATCCTTTCAAAAATTTATTTGTGAAAAAAGTGTTTGCCAATTCAAAATGTACACATAGTTATACAAACAGTAAAAACACATGCAATTATTCAATGGTTCAGTAATCTCTCTTTCCAATGCACAATCATCCAGCAGCGCAGCAAATCAAGACAACTATTGCAGTTCGCCAGCTGTTTCTCGTCAAAACCATTTATCCGAGCTTGCTCGTTAATCTTCATTAGTATAACAGAACAAAAAAAAAATCTTTGCGACGAGCACGCCCAACGCAATGATTTCAAAAGCCGTGCCAGCGGCCGGCCAGCGACGTATAGATTCTCGCGTATGCCGGTGATGCTCTGCAGGCGCGGCCATCGATTGTCCCAAATTCAAGCGAAAGCAGCATCCCCTAAATCGACTCCATATTAGTAAGCATACGCCCGCGGAGTCGCCGATCGACCGTATCATGCTGCATCCACGTAATCGTCGGCCCGCGAGCGCCAAGACCGCGCGGACGGGAAGGCGATCGATGCGCCAAAGAGTGAAGATAACGATGATCATACCTGACGCGACGGCGATCGGATTACCGGCAGTGTGCGGCAGTGCATCGTCATCACGATCGCGACGACTGCGGCGTATCTTCCGCTTTCCGAATGCTCGGCCGCGACATTCGCCCGATGCCCGGGAGGGGCTCACCCGTCCTGCATCCGCGGCTGGGTGGGTATAAATACAGTTACACGCTCCCACGTGCAAGTACACATGTGCAACGCCATTCGTTAAATGCGCGCTCGAGCGTAATCTCGAGCCGATAAGTGCGGCACGGCCGATCGAGTCGCTCGTTAAGCGCCGCGCGTATTATCGGAGCCAGCCGCGTACGTAATATGCCTGCACGCGTGTATATATGCGTGTGTGTATATAAGTGTTACAGGTGTGTTGTGTCGGAGAGAGCTGTGTCTATTATTATTGTACGCTGTGCGGTGCGTGGATCGCGCGTATAATATATACCTACCTGTACATATGCGAGGCATACACCTGTTACGCGCCTCCGATATCGCAGCTCTGTGTAACCATCCTGGAACGTAATGAAGACACTGTCATTGAGCCGTGCGATGATTATAATGTACACGTTGTATCGCAACGTGCGCTTGTTCGTCAAATCACACGCGGCGTGTTGATTAATAATGGACTGATGGCAGTCGAGGAGAGTAAGTAGGCCTTCCCTTGGTCGTTGTTGTTGTTGTTGTCGTTGTTGCTGTTACGAGCGAACAGGATCTCACTGACTTTTTTCTTTATCACCAATCGATTGGTACGCACTTGCTGCGTTCATATATTTTTGTTGCTATTCATTTCGTGATACGATTCCTTTATTACCAAAGTATAATATTTTATGACAAAAAACAAAAAACTTTGTTCATTCGTCTGTGGAAATTCGTCGAATCATCGACTGTTTGATTTCGAAAAACGCCATTCTATTGTAATGCACTCCTCGCACAACGACCTTTCGAAATATGGGCGATGTTTGCGTTAGCTGAGAGCTCGAAAAACAAATTGACTCATCCCGCGTAAACTCCGGTGAAATGAAAAAAGTACCCTATTGGTTTTAAAAGGGTTTATAACATTGTATTTTTTTTTTTTTCTCATTTTCAAAGAGGATGCACAGTAAAAAAAAGAAATTGCAAACCCTTTCTTGCTTAATTGGCAAATATTTCTCTCGTAAATCAAGAAAATCAACAAAATCATCTCAGCGCTCCGATGCGCAACGTTTTCAATTAAATTTAAAATTGAGACGGAACGCTGTTCGAGAAAATAACTCCGAGACCGCGTATTCTCGGATAAATTTAAAAGTTGCGTCAAAGAAGCAAAAAAAACATTCGTACATGCGTTTACAAAAACGGGGGAGCGCAAAAATGTTGCCAACTACTAATAACATCCGGGAGGGCTACCTGTCCCTCGCAGCTATACATATGTATAAACGCATACACTGCACACGAGCGCGTTCCCGGGGCTCCTCCGAGTCATTAATTAAAAGCCACTCTGATATAATCGCTGCAGGTGTCCAAATTGGAAGACCCTCGCAAGAGTGCCCGCGACTGACTTTTCCCTAATTAGATGCACCTGCACCTCTGGCACCCGCGAATCAGCGGAGAAAGAGAACAAAACAAAAAAAAAAAGCCGCCGAGCGACAGAGAAAACAGAGTCAAAGCGCAGCAGAGTGGCGCTGGACGGCGGCGAACCGCGAGGAAAAATAGGGCGAGCCGCGGAGCGGCGATGAAAAATTATACGCGCGTGCTGCAGGACGTTGTTTGACAAAGGGAGCGAAGGCAGGAGAAACCACAGCGGCTCTGCACAGCGCGCGCGTCCGTCCGCCGCGGACGAGCGAAAATATTTCGCAGCTCTCGCGCGCGCGCAGATGTTTCAAACGCGGAGGCGAAAAAAAAAAAAAAAAAAACGAAAAAACAGAAAAAAAAAAAAAAAGATAAACATAAAAAACTGCCTCTAGAGAGATTTGAACTCTCGACCCCTGGTTTACAAGACCAGTGCTCTAACCCCTGAGCTATAGAGGCGGACGACCAGAGTTGGCTTACGGGCCCTCTATCAGCGGCCGGCTATCTCCGTCTCGCTCGCACTCATCTCGCGGTGTACGTTGTATTCGTTCTCCTCCATCCTTCCATGCAGACCGCGACTGCGCGAAGAATACATCATACGATTCATCCGGTT
This sequence comes from Copidosoma aretas, assembly GCA_030522625.1. Classification (NCBI taxonomy): domain Eukaryota; kingdom Metazoa; phylum Arthropoda; class Insecta; order Hymenoptera; family Encyrtidae; genus Copidosoma; species Copidosoma aretas. The sequence continues at coordinate 3,716 of JAPYYV010003787.1, forward strand.
TTTACAAAAACTCGATTTTTTTCTAAATTGCCGAAACTATATGTATCAATAAATAATGTTTGTACTTTGAAAATTTTATTTTTGACTCTCTAAAAAAGATTTCAACGAATGATCAATCTGTTTACAAACATTACCAGACATTTTATCCACGAGGAGCAATCCATCGACGGAATACGTATGTATTTAGAAAAATCGTCAAGAGCGATTGTATTATGTACAAACCACGGTATGAACACCGCGCATGCATTATTACTATAATTTTATACACCGAGAAAAAGAAGCGCGCTACTACGAGAGAGAAACTTGTAATTGTTTTTCATTCTTCATGACGATAATAATAAAGCTCGCGTAAACTTATTAAAGAACTTGGGACCAAGTTCGATAACATCCGCTTTCGCGTTGTGCATTATTATACATTATAGTTACCATGCGTACATGTAACACTCGGGCTCTCTAAACCAGTTCTCCCTGGTCACCCTCTTTGGCCCTATTTATGCAATTTATTAAGCTCCCGTAAACTTTGGGTATACTACGTATAGTATACGTGCGCCTCCGTAAATTTTCTCTATACGTTTTGCCGCTTCTGTTATACGCTAGCGTAAATATTGATTGATTTCTGGCTTGGTTTGCAAAATACGGATGGATGCTTATTTTGTTTCTCAAATTTTATTGTTTATCAGATCTTTAAAAATTCATTGATTAACACAACTCGGTCTGCATCTATGTACCCTTGTCAATAGAATTTACTGGTATCAAAATAATTATTTAAATAGTGCGTATCCATGTTATGTACAACTTGGTGTGTAACTCGACTCTGAAGAAATAGTTAAGGCACGCACCATACATTACGCATCCTTTGCGACGCTTTATGCATTTATCGTTGGCGCACAAAGCGTTCATTCCATAGAGATATTACTAATAGAGTATGGGAGTTGGTATCTGAAGCATTAGTGGAAATGTCTCGTTGGAAGAGAAAGACAAAGTATGAGATGACCTGCAGCAAATAAGTGAGTTAAACCAAACATAGACAGGACACGATTTTAGCCCACTCCCCTACTCTATTACTAATATCTCTATGGTTCATTCCCGATGCAAAAACAAAATCATCAAGGAAACAAAAGGAGCGCGCGGCGACCGGGGCTGCGGGCGATCGATGCTGCGTCACATGGCCCCTTTTCCCGCTCAGAAATTGACGTCGTCGAGTTCCCTGGAGAGCTTGAGGGTTAGTTCCAAGCACTCGCTGTCAGAATGCCATTTCGCCGACGAGCCATTAGGATCAACGGGAAAGGGCGTCGGCAGTCGCAGCCGGTATCTGCAGCAGCGCGTCGATCATGTTTATAGAGGCGAGAGGCGAAAAAAAAAAGAAAAAAAGAAAGGACCATGTTCGGGGGGGGGGGGGGGGGGGAAAAGGAGGGGCGGCAAAGCAGGGGGGGGATACGGTTTCTGGGATCGGCTGGAAACGCTGGCGTCACTTCCAAGCGAATGGCGATTTTTACAGAAGACAATTTTACAATTTGTCGAAAAGCTTCGGAAAGTCGATTGCGCGTGAACGGTCGAGGAATTGGAAAAAAAAAAAAATGGGAAATTGGGCTTATACCGAAGGTTTTTTTGCAATTTTCTAACGCTCCATAAAAATCGATGATTGCGCGAGCGCGCGAGAAATTTTTAATTGTTCGCCGACAATGTTTTCTCCGTTTATTTTTACGATGAGTTATTTTTCCGCGGAAGATGGAAAGATCGCGCTACGTTGTTTCGAGGAAAACGCAGTCGAGCTAAAATTTTGCATAACAATAAAAATCGTGGATGAATTTATGCTCGAAAATATTATCACAGAATAGCTCTCGTATACAGCGTAGCTGTTGTTCTATTGTGTTACTGAACAACAAACCTTCCCTCGTGGCTCGAGTAAGTAGGGTAGGAGAGACTTATTATACTCGACGATGTTACGGGAGGAAAAGGCCGATAACTTGTTAAAACAAGCTTGAGGGCAGAAAAAAAGTTTTGGGGCAAAAAGATGATCCTACTGACATGGTAAGAATAAATAGTAAGGAAAGGGGATGCAGTGATTGAAAGAAAAAATAAGAGAAGGTGAAGAAAATCAAAGGGGCTGCAAGGACGTTTAAAGCCAGCGAGCTGTGCGCGCTAATGGAAGCCGTGTGTTGGAAAAAAAAAGTGAAGAAACGAGTGCGACGCGGTGAGGTGCGAAAATAGTACAATATACTGCACGAAGAGAGATAGAGAGGATATTTTACTTGGGGCTGCGCAGATCGACGACGTCCGACTCGACGGATAGCTCGATTTTCTCCCTCGCCTCGGCGGGCAGCTTCACTCGCAGAGTCAGCCACTCGCACGAGGCCGTGGACGGGGTCTTCAGGTTCATCTGTGTGCAATTCGTTTACGTAAGTTGGTACTTATTATATCATTTGGGTGTTCCAAAGTACTTCTATCTGTATATATATATATTTATTATATGTATTATACACGAAAACGAAATTAGAGCTAGCCGACGATGATCCTTGAAAAGAGAGGCGAGAGAACTCTCGGCTTGGCTCGGTGCAGGTATAATATATACCCCATGAGTATTAGCGCGAAGCAATCCGCTGCATTGGAAAATCGCGCCCTCGACTGCGGCCGGGGGCTGGGTGCGACTCTATTTCTCGGCTTATCGGAGATTTCGCTCTAACGAGGCCGCTTAACGAGTGCAGCCGAGTCGGGACGTATATTCTATACGGAATCAGCTGCTGCATGGATGGACTGGATGTTACGTGTGTCATTATTATCATCATCGTCGTTATAGGGACTTATGGCTCGCTGCTTCTTTTCTGCTCTTTATTGCATTTTTTTTTTCCGTCCGAGTGGGCATTGAATTTTAAAACCATAATGGCGATTGAACTAGACTGCGAGGTTTCATAAGAATATTTCTATTACCGAGGCACTGCGAATCATTCATTGTCAATTCATAATTATTCGTATATTTTGGTAAATATTTTAATTAGCTGTATTATTAATCGAGCAAAAAATTAATGAAAACTGTAAAGGGAGGTCCGATGTTTGACGTTCGTCCATTAGGTAATTGAAGGTTGGTAGTATATATAATCCGGGTAAAAATATTCAATAAATATTCGCGAGAAAAAGCTCGCGTGAAGCGCATGGTGCAAAGCTAAATTGAAAAACATTTTTTGCAGTTCGAAACTTATTATTCTGTTCAGCGTTTCCAAGTCTGATTAAAAATCAATTTTAAATCAGCAAAATTAATGAAATGTCTATACCTACTTTGTAATGCAAATTTGCAGATACTACGTCATATGGCTTAAAAAATAAAAACAAAGATCAATCTCTTACTCTTTTGCGCCCAAGGGATCTTAAAATCCACCGTGCAAACTATACCCTTCGAAAACTCCTCGAAAAAGTAAAAGTCAAGTATTCACAAAGCCGAAAACTTAAAATCGTTTCTTTGACCGATGTCTCTCACCCCCAAAAGGCGCAATCGACGAAGAGCACGCCGATTTTATTGAACCTTAGCCATAAAAGTAACAGCATCTAAAAACCACCATTGCAATACTTAAATAGATCATACTTACCCCAAGAAAAATGTCCTCAGTGCCAACAGACTGTTTGAATTTCATCTCGTACTCGGGTACCTCGCGCGGATCCTCTATTATAGGTAAATCCGGAGTCGCGCTCAGCTCCGCCGAATGCCATATATCCGAGACCTCCGTCTCACCCTTTGCCCCGGCCGTGACGCTGATGCTCGAAGAGGATTCCTTTGAGCTGGATTTGGAAGTCGCTGCAGCAGCTGCATTTGGTTTGCCAATGCTGCCCGGACCTGCGGAATTTCGGTTCTAACGTGTAAGTCGTTCGCGTTTTTTCTCCCCTTTCTTTCCGAAGGGGAAAAGCTTTGATAGTTGCTCGAGATACTTTCAATGATAAATCACATTTGCGTAAAAGAACTTAAGTACTTGCATTGCATCGGGGGGCGTCGAGAAGAACAAAAAAAAAACAACGAAGGGTGTAGGTGTTTTGAGGTTAATTCGTTAAGTTATTCTCGGAAATTGTACATTATGTATTTATAAATATAGAAAACTATTTAGTGGCTGCGATATTACTTACCAATCTTTTGACGGGACAAGCGCTGCCTGAGATCGTCATCTTCGGAATCTGTATCGGAATCAGCCTTAGGAGGTGTGATTAGTTGCTCAAGATCTTTTAACTGCTGAAAAGTGAAGCCTTCCATTCTTTTGAGTATTATAACTTTTCGTGGACACGATAATGAGCTGATAAGTATAAAGTACTTATTTCACGTAGTTTTACAACTTACATTCAACAGTCGCGGAACCATGGCAACATTGGCAACGAGCCGCTTTCCGCGCTGCCCGGTAGTGTCATCTTCGGGTCGACTTATCAAGTGACGAGTATACTTACTTAGTGTAGGTATAGGCTAGGTATAGTGTATAATAGTGTGAGCAAACTAGCTTTTTGGGTCGAAAAATTTGTAGATACTCTTTTAGGGTACTTACTTGCAACAAAGATATTGGAATACGAAATTTAAATTTGACCAGCGTTAGTAGACTAAGCTGCAAAGGTTTTTTCAGGGAACTAAATGCTATCCAGGATATTATTTGACTAAAAAATAGTAAAAAAATCAATAAATCGACTGATATAAATTTAAACAGCTAGTTTGATTCCCAAGTTATGAAAAAAAGTGAAACTGCAATTGCGTATCATGTTTTTCGAGAATATCTCGAAAACTAATTGTCGAAGAGCCAAATATTAAAAGTAAAAGTTGTAGGGAATAAAAAATTCTATTCACACGACTTCATCCGATACAAATACGATGTTTAATTAATTTATTGGTGTATTATTACTATCTGTTACCTACAGAAAGATACCTACTATGTTAGCAACACCAAATGCCCCGTCGCTGCTGGCCGCAGAGGTAGGTATCTTTCTGTACGTAACAGGACAGGAACAAAACAGAACATCAGGGTTCGCTTTATCTCCACCAGATGACTCAAAGACTTGCCTAATGTAGGGTTCTGTAGGTACATCTCCAACAGGGAGAGAGAAAAGGATGTTTCGTCCCGGAGCTGTTAGTGGACTCATCAATAAGGCATATCTAACAGCTCCTGCCTTAGACATCTAATTGGGTACTCGGGCGTCTCGGACTAATCTAATCGGTCCTTATATATATTGACCAGTGTGGATTCCCGCCACTAGCGGGTAAGCTCACGAGGAAGTGGATAGACGCCTAGCGGATAGCTAGGGAAGGACGATATAGTCCCCACACTACCTAAAGGTGCGGTAAGTTTATCAGTGAGAAATAATACTGAATTCGTCACTCTATTTCGTATGAAATTATTACTAATTAATGTATGTATGTACACACACGACGTTTTCAGTTGTTGTTATTAGATGAGGTGACAAATGATATTGAATGGCACGAAAAGGTTTGGAAAATATTTGGATTAAAAAAATTCGGAAATATCAATTAAAAACAGTGGCACACACAGCCTAATGTTTTATTTCCCATGGATAAAATTATAGTACACGCATTTTTGTATTTAAATTATTATACAGCTACTTCCTTTTTTTCTTTTCATTCCTTTCATGTTTTTTTACTTTCGGAGACCGTTCCTTTTTACGCTTGCTTTTCTCTTTTTTATTCCTATTTTCTTTATCTCCACTGTACTTGGCATCTTTCTTTTTTTTACTAATTTTCTTTTTTGTTTTGGTTTTCTTTTTTTCCTTTTTTTCGTCTTCTGATGAATCTGAAATAAAAAATCGTTGCATCACTTGAGAAAATCTTTTAAAAAATTGGACTTTAAAAGTTACTTATGTTTTACCTTCCGAAGAAGATGAGGAGGATGATTCTGATGTTGATGAAGATGAAGTTGAACTTGACGAGCTGGAGCTGGATGATTTTTTTTCTTTAACTTCGTTTACTTCGATGACAGGTGGTAGTGGTGCAGGTTTAGGTCGGGATTTTAGATGCTCTCTCAGATCATCGCTAAAATCAACAAAGTTTGTAAATTTTTTTTTTCTTAACAGTCATTGAAGTGAAGAAATTTTTGTTATAAAAATTACTGGGCTTTTGCATCAGTACAAAGCACGACTGATATATTTATCACTAGAGCAAAAAGTGTTACCACAAACGTCAACTTTCGACTGTGACAGAGAAAAAAAACAGTTTATATCGTGTTTACATTTTAGAGTATTTGCTTTTAGAGTGTTTTCTCGTATAAAAATAAGAGCATACACGATGTTTGGCCCGATTGGAAGTAATATACTCAAGTTATAGTTAGAATTCAATTGTGAAGATGAAGAGTTAATTTTATGGTCAAATTTTGTAACGACCCACATATTACGTTAAAATTAGTTCAACACTCGAGAGAATGTATGTATATTGTTGCACTTTTTGCTCTCGAGGTATCATAAGGCACTTCTATGGAGAAGTCAAGCCTAAAAATTATAAAATACTTACGTCAATCCTCCTAAGCCTATCGAAGTGAAAAAGTTGATTGCAAATCGAGTATTTTTTGGATCGTTTTTGGGGAATAATCCTGCCAAGGCTTCTTGCAGCTCTCTGTTGAACATAAAGGTATTATTTTTTATTTGTAAGTAAAAATTAAATTTTGTTATGTTTAATCAACTTACTCATTTTTTAGTTTGCCATTTAATTTTGGAAGCCCCATGTATTCTGATAACTCTTGAAACAGTATTTTAATAAATACTCTACTGGAACTAGTCGTATCCTCCTCGTTTAATTTAATGTTCTCTAACACTTCCCAAGAAATTGAGTCTGTCATTAGAAGGTGTGCGAAAAATTTGGCTACGTTCCGCAACCTATTGGTGTCCAATCTATGGATTGTGTTGTAAGAGTCGCTAAAGATTTTTTGGAATGGCTCAATAAAAATTCTGTTGATGGCACAAAACCGCTAAAAAGTGAATGGTTACTGTTAAACTTTTTTTTAGTTTATATCACAGTTAAATAAATGTTCCTATTTCACTTACCCCTGCTAATAGTCCAAAAAATTTTTCATAAGTTCTCATTTCGGCACAGCAATCTAAGAACATGTGACATAGCTCTATTTCCTGACCAGGCTTCAGCTGCATTTTTAAAAGTTTGTGTGCGCACTCTTCAAAATCAAGAGAAGAGTGAATAGTCAAATAAATAGTCCTCCTAAGAGCAGTCAAATTCGTTTCTGTATTGTCAATTATAAGGCCTGAATCTTGAACTTTTTCTTCATCGCTCTCATCGCTCTTTTCTTCATCTTCGTCGTCATCATCACCTCCTTCGCCGTCTGATTCGCTATCTGTATTTAATATCTCTTTACTCAACTCCTTGTACTTGTCTTCATTGGTTACGTACTCAGGATCATATTTGAATACATCTGAAATTTGGAAAAAATAAAATTATCAGTTGAATATTTTTTTTTTAATTTATGTTGATTTCATTAATTAATTGACTTACTCAATATTTCTTGTCCTTCTGTTGCCTCATCAAGTGTTATTAAATGTGTCAACTGATCTTCTTCTTCAACAAGGTCTAATTCTTTAGGAACAGATTCATGATCCTTGAAGCCATCTTTGCGGATTTGGAACATGACTTCAATCATATATTGCACCTACAATTTTTTTGAAAATTGCAAGAAAAAAGTGAATTCACTGTCTTTAAACTACAAAATTTTTAACTTTAGGTGATTAAAACTTACCCTTTTATCCAGCTCTCCTTCATGGAGAATATTTCTCAACATCTCAAATATGGCCTCGATACCCTTGCGAGATACTTGTGTCAATTTCATGCCACATTCTTTCAAAACGGCAATAGATACTTCTATAGAGTCATCTGTCGGTGTCTGCACTAATAGTGTCAATATTTCAAGAACCAAAATTTCATGGGCTACACCTTGGTTTACCAAATGAGCTATAAATGTAGCAGATGATATACACAAGGTCTTGTCTGATCGCCGAACGCCACGTTTGAATTGTATTGCCAAGCGTTTCAAGAGTAATTCTCCTATATTTGGAAACTTAGAATTGATCACAGAAACCAAAGCTGCATAAACTGGCGTAAAAGTAAGAGAAGCAGCTTGAGCTTGGATAATAGATCTTGCCAAAAGACCTCTGCCTCTGACTACATTTTCTTTCAGCAATTCCCTTGTTATTAGCCCGATATTGCTGGTATTGACTTTATTAATAAAGCCGTGGATAGATTTTTTCAAAGCTTCCCAGGCAATACGTTGATAGGCAGCTCCACTCTTGTCACTGATTTCAGCTTGCATCATTCTCAACTTGGCAGGGGGAATATAAGCCCCACCAGTTTTTGAAGTTAGCAAATCAACAGTTTTTCTTTGCTTGGCAGGAATTACTTCAGGATTATCACCTGCATCTTTTTCATCATCCTTTTTATTTTCTTTCTTCGATTCAGATTCAGTTCTATTTTTTCTGACCTCTGTACCATAGTAAGAACTACCAATTTCTCCATGCCTGTCTTGACTTCTTTGTCTGCCTCTATCATCATCTGCATACTTGTTGTTTCTATTTCGATCTCTGTCTTTGTAACTACCCCTAAATCTGTCTTCACTTTTATCTCTCCGTCTGTCTCGAGACATATCACCACTTCTGTCTCCATAATCATTCCTATCTCTATATCTTTCGCGATCGTCCCAGTACCTTTGCAAGCTATCACTGTAGTCTCTGTCTCCATCCCTGCTTCTGAAATTTCCATCACGATACCTTTCTCTACTCCTATTCCGTACCCTGTCTCTTTCCCTACTTCTTTCTTTGCTTCTCTCCCTGATCTTTTCTTTCGGTCTGCTTTTATCCTCATAAGATCTACTACTATCTTGCTTTATGACTTCTTTTTCTTCTTTCCCATCAGAGTGTTCTCCTTGGGGCTTTACTAAATCAATTAGACTTTCACACTTATTTTTTTCTTCGGTGGGTTTTTTGTTACTCTTAAGTTCATGAGCAACTTCTAAATCTTTTTTGCTTTGTTGATCTGTTTTGGGTTTTTCAGGTTTTTCTGGAGTTTTTTCATCTTTTGATGATGAAGATACTGATGATGACGATTTACCTGATTCGTCATCAGATGAACTCGAATCTGATGAACTAGACTCACTACTACTTGTAGTGCTATTGTCACTATCACTACTACTGTCACTACTGCTGTGTTTGTCTTTTTCATGCTTGTCTTTTCCTTTACCTTTGTCTTCATTCTTCGTATCGTTTTTAACCTTGCTCTGATTTGTCTCTTTTTCCGGACTTTCGCTTTTATCCTTGGGTTTGGTTTCGGTTTTACTTTTTTCCGAGCTTTTTTTAACATTTTTATTCCGCGTCTGATTTTTACTTCTCTCTTGGCTTCTACTTTTCTCCCTAATTGTACCCTTGTGTTTAGTTATTTCTGGACTTTCAGTTTCACTTCTTACCCTGCTTTTATTTTTGCTTTTCTCTAGACTTGTGTCCCTACTTTTGTTCCTCTTCTGATCCTCAAATTTTTCTTCCCTATCAGTCTTACCCTGATGTCTTCTTCTACTTTTGTCATTCCTCTCAAAGCTTTTATCTCTAATTCTATTTCTTTTAGAGTCCTTATTCCTCTCTTTGCTTTCATCTCGGTTCCTACTTGTACTTACATCTGTGTTCCGGTCTCTGCTGCGATTTCTATCTCGGCTTCTCTGTTTTTCATTTTTTGAGCCTTTGGTTCTCTCCCCGCTCCTGTCCCTGCCCTCTCTTGCTGACCTGTTGCGATCCCTGCTTCTGCTTCGACCTTGTCTCCTGGATTTTGCTCTTCTTGAAGTAGTTTCTCTGGGTAAAAAATCATCTTCGTCGTCACTCCTCTTCTTATCTATGTCCCAACTTCCTTCCCTGTAGAAAGCCAACAAACAAGCCACACACACAATCAGTGGTTTGCAAAAAATAAACTCAGATGCATTGGAGCAATCTCCAAAAATTGCATGTCCACGTAGACGGCTTTGAACTAAAAATGTTTTCTTACTCACCGTTCGTTGCGACCACCCATACGGTCCTCGTCCTTGCTGTGATGGTGACCCTTGTCACGTTTTTTCTTACTTTTAACATCACTATCAGAAGAAGAACTTCTGTGCCTACGTCTTTTTTCTCGAGATCCCATTTTTAAAATTATAGAGGTTATGTTTATTTACGTGGATGGATGGAGCTTCGACGCGGCGCGAAGAAGCAAATGGCAAACGGAGCAAAACACAGCAGAAGCTGCATGCATGTAAGTGTACACTTACAAGATGTTTACATGTTCACGTATGGGGACATTAGGGACGCGGACGCTACAGATTATTATCATCACACTCACGAGACTCACCACAGCAGTAAATATATATAGATAAGTGAATTTGATAACTGAAAACCGTTAAAGAAAAGCGTCTCTGACGCATTTCGATTTACAAAATTTGTGCGATTTTTCATCATATCAATGCACATGGCGCAGCCAGAGCAGTGGACTATGGAGCAATGGAGCAGTGCTGAGTTGACGTATATAACAGAGTCCGAATACTGATAATCGATGGCTAATCGACGTTTGCAGGATTGTGCTCTTTTTTACTCACATTATTTACAACAATTAAAACGGATTATTTGTACATAATATCGCCATTCGTACAAATCTAGCAGAAGACATCTGTTATGCCCTTCGCGTTTACTTTAATCGTACCACGTGATCTGAGTCCGCTATATATAGAGCATAGGAGGATGGAGATTGGAGAATGATGAGAGCTGCTAGAGGCACTACAGACTAGAGTTCATTTGCAAGGTTTGCAACTCATAAGACCCAGGAAAACTTTGAATTGAAATGGAACTTTTAAGTATATCATAATATAACAAAACATATTTTTTTCTCATACGCAAAAGACCCAAATCTTATCGTAATTAGGTTTTTATGTAGAAAAAATGGTGAAATATAATTTTTTTGCGAAGAAAATTTTTGTCGAAATTATATTTCACTTGCTATTTTATGAGAAAAATCATGAATATTTTTTTTCGCTATAGAGGTTACTAAGATTGAGAGACCCGGGAACAATTTAAATCATAATAAAAAAAAAAAATTATTTACTGCTATCTTTGTAAGCTAGCACTATTACATAAACTTTAATTAACATCAGCACATGTAAAATATTTTCTAATTTTTGTGTAGACATTGGTGGCAAGTGGTGTTTCCAGTTCCCTAGCTAACAAGCGAAGCAATATTTATTGTACACAAAAAGTTTTTTCTTGATTATTTTTTCTTGAATAACAGTTGATATAGTAATGCTATTTTGGCAAGACAACAATAAATACTATTTTTAAGGTATTAATTATCATCAAATTTGGGGGGTAAAAACTGAACATGATTCAAATTTTCCTTGGGTCTTATAAAGAATCCAATATGACCTTCCCATAAACCTGCATGTTATTTTTCCTCACTTGATTGCAAATGACTGTAAATAGTGTAAATACACCCGACGAACAAGTAATATCTCATCACGGTAGAAATTACCGCTGCTTCAATGTAAAAACTTCTGATTTCAAGATAAATTTTAGTAAAGTAAAAATTATAGTAACTGACATCGTGACCAAATTGTATCGTTGCTTTTACAGTAAAAGTTCTTAACATTTTCCTCCATGATACGTTTTAATTTGTTGTGCACAATCCTATTGTATGACAAAAGTTTTTAATAATATTGTAGAATAAAACACAATTTTTTTTTGTTTTTGTTAAGACGTCTTCATTTTTTATTCTCTTGCATTTTTTAATACAGTTAACATCACATTTAATCACTTTTTTGGATGATGCCAATAACAAGAGATGCTAATCTCGAGGAAAGAAACAATGAGAGATTCACTTTCTGGATGACGACCAAGTGTTATTCGCCCGTTCTTTTCTTTACATAATACTGCGCACTTGCGCTTCTACACTTTCATAAAAAAAAAAAAAAAAAAAAAAACTGATGTTTACTTGAGAGGGTTAATTAACACTCATGTTTTATTTTTTTTTAAATTAACTTTATTCATCTCATGCACTTGATTAACTAAACCAGTGAAACTAAAATCAAATTGCAATGCGTCAACCATTTCAAATGAATTCTTGTATCAAAAAATTTCTGAGTACATATTTTTCATTGAGTACTTTAAAATGATCATTTTACCATTGTTTTTACATCAAAATTGTGTTTTCAAACCAAGCTTAGTTCGTCATGAAAAAGTCGCCATAAAAAACATAGCGATTACCGATCATACGTCGTGTGATAGTCAAAGTAAAGAATTAGGAAGGTCCAATATATAAATTGCTGGTCTGTCTAATTTTTGTTTACTCTGCAAACTTAAATGTGGAATTAAAAATTCCGTACTATAAATAAAAACTTGATAAGTAACCAAATCGATGTGTTACAATTTATTTCATTAGCTCCAACGTATAAAACGATTTCATTATACATATATAAAAAAAAATGATCGTTAAAAAAAACGGTGCATACGGACAAAAAAAATCTGTAACCTTTCCCAACACGTTTAGATGTTGATAAAAGATATGACATGATGATTGAGATACACAGATGTGTGCCCTCTACAGATTTCCTGATTCAACTCGGAGAAAATCGTTTGATCTAGTAGAGCTGATGGGATATTTTGTAATAAATCGATTTAGTAGCTCATCAATATCTTACTGTCGTTGCATCTGTGTATTTTTTGATCAACATATAATTTCGAATTACCCACTTTGATCAACAGTATATGCTCGTATTTTGCCTTATTTTTAATAATATAATCGTTCTTTGTTTCAAACCACTCGGTGTAAACACGACTTCTCTAAAAAAACATTGGATTAAATAATATCTAAAAACAAACAAACTTGTGCATACAAACGATATGTCGCTGAATGACTACGATTTACATAATAACATTGCAAAAACGAAAAATAGTATTCATAGTGTACAACGTTTTCGTGATAAAAATAATCGAGCAATAATAAGAGAAATTATAACACTCATTCGTTTCTTTTCCTGTTTACTGATTCGACACTTACAAACGCATACCAAGAATCCAGCCTTCAAAAAAACATTCACTTTTGTTTTATTTTTTCATTCCAGCGCAAGCGAAATTCGAGAAGAACGCACGCGCCCGCTCGGCATTTATTCCACCTCTCTCTCCTTCTCGACTTCGAATGACGTCAGTTAAAAAAATGCCCAAAACTTGCATACTACTTAATTCAGTGCACACTGCACGTGGTGCGAAGGTGTATGCGTAATGCGTCAAGCCATACGCGTATCCTCTCTGACGGCCTCGATATTGACCATGATTTTCATAATAATCCTTTTACGCACCCGCTCGTATGGGGTAGTATATTTTTGCCGAAAGTGATTCAGACACAATGGTAAACCTGAATGCGACGCTCTTCGATAATTGTATTGTTCATACTCAATTAAAAAATAAGCGTTGAATAAGAACCATAGTGTTATTATCAGTAACTATTTTCGAGACTTTATTTTTAAGCTTTTTAAAAATTTAATAATATCAGAGAAATATAATTTATACATACGTGTAATATTTAATGTCTTCATAAGCGCTATTTATTGTTATTGAGCTTCCGTCTATATTCATGCGATATTACGCAAGCCAATCGGGACCACGAGTTGGCTCAAATCAAAGTGATTTCGACGAAGAAATGGACGTATGGGTCAAAGTCCGCGGTCTTACGCTGCATTCATGAGGCATAAAGCATAACATATCATAATGCGCGTGATATTAGTTGTATGCAGATAGTACACATAAATTTGCAAATAAATTTCATAAACTTACTCTGCATGATTACGCGCTTCTTTATTCATCATCAATCAACCGATATTATTTATGGTATCTCTGCTTCTCTTACCAAAAATTTATTTTGAGCTGCTTTTTATCCCGAGTATTTTTATCAGCTGTGTAATTATCGCCTGATTGTGGTGATTGGATTGATTATGTTATACTTATTCATCCTTGTAAATTGAAACGATAAAATTAGAATTTATTTTCCCTTGTTCGCAGTTAAGTATTATACGATACCTTTGACCGCCATGGAACCGATGAAAATATGTTTTACCAAAAAACGTACACCCTCGGAAAAAAAACTTGAATTTCAACGTCAAATAAATGAACCAAAAAATGTTTACAGGAATGTGGATTCCCTTCCACCTGCAGCAGCTGGTTTCCTTTCATCTCTTTCCGCGCGCAATTAACACCATCGCGGCGCCTCGATCCTCTCTTCTCATCGTTACTTACGTCAGAGTTGAAATATTTTTTACGCGTACGACGCAACTGTCACTCGCGAAGTCGCACGCGCGTTCGGTTATAATACAGCAGGAATCGCGATCGGTGGAAATAATTATGGAAATCTCCCTTATTCTCCTGCTTCTGTGTCTGCGTCAAAGAAATTTTACCCACGCTTTATACGAGCAAACAGTCCAAGCTACCATCATATTATATGTTTGACAAAACAACGAGTAGTGGTAGTATTAAAGTCTCACCAGCGCGTGGCATTCTCTTTTCCAATTAGAAAAGTTCCTATGTTACTCATCAACTATTCGCATACATGTTTTATCCTTGTTTTTTAGTTGATGGATGTTCATGAATTATGCACTGATTTAGAAAATTGTAAAATCGCCGTGCTCGATCGTTAAACATAGTTGCAGCGATTTCAAAAATGACAAAAATTGGATCGTACGATATCGAAAGAAAAAAAAAACCATCCGATCTCTACAGCGGTCGTACGCAAAAATTAATGCAGAATCATGAAGTTTTCCAGATCGGCCGCCACGACATCGCGCCAAACGGCTAATTTCATTGTTTTAGAACACAATACATGCTTATCGTTAAAATAATACGTTTTCTACGTTTGTCTGATGATTCTAATGAAATAAGTTTTTAAGACATCATGCGCAGAACTACCCCACAACGAAACGAAAATTACAATGCACAATTGGATCGGGATACATATAGGTCATAGGTACAATCGCATATGTGCAACAAAACTACGCAAAATCTGCCCTAATATAGGTACTTTAGTGTCTTTTTTCTATTCTTCTTATTTTTTTCAGTGTGTATATCCGCTCAAACAGCACAGTATATCTGCGCAAGTCACGCGATCGACTTAGAATATATAGAAAAAAGCCAGAGAAATATATATACATATGTATCTGACGATCTCACCGATTTTAGATCACGCGCTCTGAAAATCTAATAACGCGCAATAAGTTGGAAGACATAGTATTGCCCAACATTCGAGAAATTGGTGCGTTTTAGCATGAATAGATCATAATGTGAGTAAATAAAAACGGTAATGCACAGGAATAATTATTTCTGTTTTGAAAATCATGTATAACTGTTGATAACGTGCGTGATAGCATAATTAGTATACGTAGTAAAAAATTACAAGATATCCAACTTTAGATTGCACGATGAGAAAATGTTCAAAAAATTCGACTTGAAGCTCTACGATATCGTTCATCGATAAGTTCGACACACCCTGTCGATGCATTGAAAACAAAAAAAAAAACGTTTCTCGCACGTATAAAATACGTTTCAAGTTTGTATTTTTTATACTTCGTACTGTCTCCGAATTTGCTCGAAGGGCAGCTCTTTTTTAACCGGCCACGATCACAATTATCATAATTTACAATCCGCTGCTCTCGCGTCGGACGCAATTCCGAACCCTCCCCCACGCCGATCGGTCCGCGGCACCCTACATTGAAAATTCGCGCGACGCGCCAAGCGAGCGCAATACGTATATAAAATAAAATCATCATATATACATACATATATATATATATACATGAGTAATTGTTCCACAAAAAGAGGAGGATGAGGAGGTGGGGGCGCACGCGTGCGTGTCGCCGACCGCGACGAGCGTGTGAGCCGGTCTCTCTCTCCGCGCGTTGTATACCTGATGATGGACGCGCAGCTCCGGTCTGGCGTGTTCGCCGCCGTCCAATCGTCGAGCCACATTGTGGTGCGACTCGGCCGACCCGGTAGGGGCACACTCAGGGCCGTCGCTATCGAGCCCCCCTGCCAACCTTTATTTTTTTTCTCCTCCTCCTGCAGCGGTACACCATATCGTCCCCGCTCGTCCGATCGTTGGTCTTTGCGTTCGTCGGAGTCTGTAAAAGTACATGCCGTTTTGTGGCGCGCGGGTGAGCGGAAGAGTTATAATGGTTAATTGTTGCAACGCGAGAGGAGAGGGGACAGGGATGTGTCGAAATTGCGTTTCAATTAGTAATACGATCGAAACGCACGTATAAGAAGAAGTTCGGCGTTGGGCAACGTTTGATATGCGCCTTGATTCATTTTTCGTATGATGATGAAATATCGGTAATTTTTTACAATATTCGGGGAGAAAATAAAATTACTCGCGAACGTTGTTGTGATTCGGAAGGAGCAAAAAGCCCTATGATTCCTGAGATGAAAATTTGTCAATCGAATTAATTATCAAAAGCCCCCATATGTCACAAGTATTATCATCTGCATGTATGCAGCCCATCACGTGCTATTATACGTATATATAAGCTGTGCGCTTTCATGCGCCCGTGGATCGAGAGAATACTTACATATATTATATGTATACTGCTGAATTATTGTATACCAAAACGGGATTTCCGCGGTGAAAGCTTTTATTATTGGTGGCACGATTTTTGAGGAAAAAACAACAATATATAACGAGCCGTCTCCTCCACGACTTATATATAGAATTCCAGATAATGGTTATTGCATAGGAGAAAGAAGCGAGCGGGTGGCCAAGAATCGAGTTGGCGGCGAGGAGAATAGTTTTGTAGATCATCGGAAGAGAAAAAGGATGCCAAGTTCGCCGCCGTCGCGTGAACTCGTATACTTGAGCTACTTTTTTTTTTTTTTTTTTTTTCTTTCGTTACTCCCGCTAGCTGATACTCTCGTACACGTTTAGAGAATGAGTAATTTACGAACTTTTAGATGTGAATGTCGTTAAATGGGATAAAGGTAGATCTGTACGTATACCGTTGGTATGCAGAAACCGCTATTCTAATGTTTCTCTGTGGAAGACCGGTTTTTATATATTTTCATTTCCCACACCGTCCATCGATCCTATCATTATTACGTGAACTGGCTTTGAGTGGAAACCTTGCGCCATCCACGAAACTCCAAGCTTGATATTGATTTACTATTTCAAACGGATGTAACTATGAATAAAGTACAAATGTTTTTTAATCCCCTACGACGGAGCCCGGAGTTTCGGCAATCACGTGGACACTTTGCCAAGATCACGCACCGGCCACTCGCAAGTTGACGCGCATCGAGTGCGGAGATATTGGATCTTGTTGATCAAAAAGAAGAAAAAAAAAACCACTCGTGCGGATCCCGATATAGTTTAAAGTGAATATGCAGCTCAATCGAGCCACAATCAATCGTTTAGTTGTACCGGTTGCGCAATGGTCGAAGCTTTTGTGATATAACTCATGCACGCGCCATCTTGCACCATAATGATATAATTCAGTTGATACCGATTAATCATGCATCCAATGGTATATATATGTATTGTTTGACATTCGACGTTCCTTGACTTCAACGTTCAAACTGTCCCGACATAGTTTTACACATCTTATATTCGTACATCTTACAACGGAACAAAACACACCCGCAAAATATCGTTCGACGTGAAAACGAAAAAGAAATCTTTTTTTGAAACGCACCTGCGGAGAATATACCGTTGAGATCATCCAATATACATAAAAGTCGCGCTCCTATAAATTAATTCATTCATGTGACGATCGACGATGCACAGTTCCAGCACTTTCCTTTTCTATACTTACCGGCTGTAAAATAATAATAATAATAATAATAATAATAATAATAATAATAATAATATAAATATTTGGCACATCTGATATACTCATATACACATGCTTGGGCACCCCTGGTTCTGTGTTTGCACAGATAGGTCGATAGGTGTACAATACACGTACAGAATACAAGATTCAAAGAGGAAAGCACCAGGATCTTCACTCTTTTCAAACAGAAGCGTCGTGGCAAAAACTCCCGCACCTTGTACGTATACGATCGTGACGTTCTATCCATCAGCTTTTGACGTGTGTTTAAGTACTTATAAAAACAAGATTGACTTTGATCACGCGAAATTATACTTTTTCTCACGAGAGAGGGTTGTTTTTGATTGTTTGCACGATTGACGGACTCGTGTCGGTTGATTAAATCCTGAGACTTTTTTCGCTAAAATCACTGCTATTGTTGTTGTTGTTGTTGTTGTTGTTGTTGTTGTTGTTGTTGTTGTTGGGACACAAGCTTGAACAACGTATAATTTCGCGCGATCGTCAATCGGGATTCAAGACCGCGATTTCTTTTCCCATCAGCTCAATTTCTTGCGGGTCTGACCTTGGTCGGTTATCATTTTTGTCGTATACGCGTAATTTTGAACTTTGAGTTAAAAAAATTTCGATCTTTCCCAATCTTATAATGCTCTCATGGTTGGATTGAACTTCACTAGAAGTTCGTTTAATCTTCAAATATATTATATCTGCCGAATCACCACAATATTGTTTTTTAGTATAAATGGATGAGTCTCCTAAATTTATGACGATAATCTTCCTTAAAATCGATCGCCGTCTAATAATACCAAGACGATATCGAGTTGATATATAAAGTTTCATGCTCCAATCGTATCCAAGACATCTCACGAGTTATTTATACAGCGAGTATATCACTATCTCGTATGTACATTACTACCTACTCTCAAGAGCACTGGTGGTAATACGTGCCTTACAATCAGGGCTCTCAGAAGTGATAGAATTACGGTCAGCTTACCATAAGAAAACATTTTTAGCATGGTGATCTGACGGTAATTCTATCACTTTTGGGGACCCGGTAATTCTATCACTTTTGGGGACCCCTGCTTACAATAAATACGTATGTATGTGTGTACGTTCTATTGAGACTTGAGACAACTAAAATTAGAGTCAAAACAGAAAGAGACAGGAACAAAAATGTTCGTTCGCGTAAAATGTATAAAATGAAAAGAAGACGTTCAACAACTATCACGAGGACGATACGTGGACCATTTCTCGACCATTAGCTTTTTTAAACGGTTATTATCAGAGTTCGGATTCTTGTGATACTGCACATTTTAATGTGTTATTGCACATTCGACGTTACTGCACATTCCAAAAGAATATATAGTTTCCATGGCAACCAA
>JAPYYV010003788.1:0-17685 GCA_030522625.1 Copidosoma aretas
TACGTAACGATTTGTTCCATTTCATTACGTGATTATCTTACGTAATTTAGTGACGTAATTTAATTACGTAACCTACTTACGTAGACATTAGCAATAGGGAAATTAATAGCTTTGTGCACAAATTGTACATGCTAATGGTTTAAGGTTTGAAAATGTGTACGAGTATTCAAAGTCACTTAAGCAGCTAAAATACGTCTTTTTAAAAGATCTATTGAAACTAAGAGATGGTATACAATACTTTCCTTTCAATGAACATGAAGCAGTTATATCTGCAGATGATGCTTTATCAAATTTTATCATGATTTTCGATGATATAGCGTGTAAAAACATTATAATGCTAAAGCCTTCTACTGCATTGAGAGACATAAAAACGTAGACTATCGGTCGTATGCACAGATACCAAAACACATGGTAAGGGATAACGTTAATCTTTTAGCTCTATTTCGTCAAGATGAGGTTAATTTAAGACATGTATATGCTGATCATATGAACCCTGATATGCCCTATAACAGGTTTAAAGATTTATGCTGTAGATGTTGGAATTATGATAAAAACTGATTTATTGTTATCGATAAGGATAGACTCATAAATAACGGTCGTTGTAGTAAGGGCATTAAAAATTTAACCATAAATAATAAGTGCACATAGTGCACTTTATTTAGTCTACTTTAAGACATTAAAGACACCTAGTGAAAGCATGAAAAGTTGTCAAAGACAAGTATAAACTATTAAAATTTGGTAAAGATAAGAGCAAAAAAATACTCAGCTAAAATTTCAAAATTGATCGCATATACTCTTAAGAAAGTTGTTACTAAAAGTAAAAACAAAAAACGAAGCTATTCAGTGACTTATAACCATTTTATTAAACTATATAAAAATAGCGCTGACAAGCGAATGAAAAAAGAGAAATAAAGTGATTATGATGATAATACAAATTCTCAATCAGCTATCAGTCAAAGTGATGAGAATGCACGGTGAGAAAAATAAGAGGGCTATCCCATAGGTGCCTCCGGTAAAAGTCCACTGAAGCGGGCACCAGTGTTTACACTACGCAGTTGATGCCATCGTTTCATGTACACGATAAATGTGCAGCCTGCGCTATAGCCATGGCTGTATAGTATAGCCGTGCATGGATCCATCTCATGGAGGTATTGGATTTTTTCTATTGCCCTTTTGAGATTTGACTAGTCGGAGTGGAGGGTCCCACTAGGAAATTTCTTTCGAGTATTCGCTATCACTTTCGCAGCTCGCACGCTAGTATATATATATATATATATATATATATATATATATATGTATATAAGTAGTGCGAGCGCATGAAAGAGGGGCCAAGTGTAGGCTCTGACTTGCTAAAGATGAAGAGAGTGGGGAGACTGGAGGGAGATTTCCACTCTTTACTTCAAGTCAAAACACAAGAGAGCAATGGAAAAAATCCAATGCCTTAATGAGATTGATCCGTGGATATACCACAGGCTGCATCGTGTACATAGGTCCATGGCATTAACTGCACAGTGCAAACACTGGTGCAGGCTTCTTGGGACTTTTACCAGAGGTACCTCTGGGACAGCCTGATGATTTTTCTCTCCGTCTAATGATGATGATGTTATAAATGTTACCATTTAACCAAAATATTATATGCATACTGATAAAAACAACTCATAAAGTTGATCAAAATCATAGAGATTTATAAGATTTGATGTACGAATTTCGAAGAAAGGATAAAATATGTACAAGTTTGATGATTCACGAATATAATTCGAACACAATCAAATCAGATAAGATGCGTTAAAATAGCCAATAATTGTTGAATTAATGAAGCTTCTTGTGAAAAAATATCTAGATTCATCTCACATATCTCAGGATGATTATAAAAATATTTTATGCTTTTGGATGCTTCCAGTGCTCATAGAATAGGATTTAGCAAAAATAGAGCTATCAGACAGCATAATAGTAATAGATTTGATAAAATTATTGCTCTGATGCTTAATCTTCTAACTAGCAAAAAGAAAGAATCATTGTTACCTCGCTTAAAAATTACTTATATAATAAGTGAGCAAGTGGATTGTGGGCGGATAATCCGAATGAGCTGGTTGATCGGCTTTAGTTACTCACGGCTGAAAGATCAGCAGGAAACTTAAGTCATGATGATCAGATAATATCCATCGTTAAAGGGTTACGAGAGGGAGGGTATATACTTTCGAGGGGTAAGCAAGACAGGTCGAAAATAACAATTTTTACAATTCAATGCAGACATGCACATGTTATTTAGAAATTATTTTTCATATGGTTTAAAAAGAACATGAAGTTTTTAAGTTGCTCTTGATTCAGAATTAATTTATTGCATCTAATTTATAGTTTTTATTCACACGTGACGCATCCAATTTTTTTCGTCATTCGTACATAAGGTAATTTTTTGAGTATAGCTCTATTCACTGGGACACGGGTCTAGTCCTTCACCGTACAACTCTGCACAAGCAATCTACACCAGATGCAGCCACTATATGTAGTTATAGTGATGCAAGGTGTATAGTGCTTGTGTAGTGTTGGCCCGTGCAGTACTGGACTCTTGCGTGTTTGTAACATATTTTATTAAAAATATACTAATCATCCATTTTATAGCATTAAATAAACATTTATTAATAAAACTGGTTTTTCATTATTTTCTAAGCCTTCTTTTTTATATATATTATATTGTGGGTGTTATATACGCGACTAAAAATAATTGTGTGAGCGTATGTAGCAGGTGCCAGCGCGACATTAGAGTAGATGTTATCAGCGTAGGAAGTTGTTTTGAAATATTCAGAAGATTTGATGAAAGCAGGCAGTCTCTTACTAGCCAGAGTGGCTCCGTGGCCGCACGTCGTGCCATGGCTATACTCTGTACTTCTCTTATTTACATAATATATTCTTTATAATTGTTCATTTATTAAATAATAAAATATTTATTGAAACTACACCGAATTAACGAATATCCTCATTCCAACGATAACTGCACCACCTTAGATAAATCGAATTGGGTTATTTAAAATATGGTTTTGTAACAGCTATATCTATATTCATATATTCTCCGTCGAAAAAGTATAACTTTATAGTTGGGTGCCGAAGCACCCCTTTGTTTTTTTGTCGTATGATCAGTCCCGTATGCTGTACTCGTTCTGGTGTCGATAAATGCTCATACTATTTCCATTCTGATAAAATTTTTTCTGTATCTGGATCATTCTTTTACAAACCGAACACCTTTCCGACCAACACATTTTTGATTTGGCTGAAATTTTTTTTACGGGATTCATATCGAAAAAAAAGATGTACGTGTTTAAGGATTTTTTTTTTCTCAATATTTCGGTAAATATAGGGTATCGAAAATTTGAGATTTTGATGATTTTTGGCTTGGAGATTCAATTTTAAAAATTCATATCTCCGGTTCTGTTATAGCTACAAACTTCTTGGTTTTTCATTTTAAAGCTAAAAGACTGAACTATTTGAAAAAAAATACTTTAATGAAAATTATTAACAAATATAATTATTGTTATAAACAATTAAAATGTTAAAATCGATTTTCAACTATTGCACCACCCTCGTAGCGAGTTATAAATATTACCATCGTATTCTACGTTAAATTTTCTATTAAAAACGTATTTTTATTTTATGGAGAAATTATTTTTATTATTAAAGATAAATTAATTAATTCAGCGATGAACGTCGTAGCGGTACTTTTCACGCCATGTACATTCTCTAACTCCATATTGTTATGATAGTAATATTGATATTCATTCTATATTTTTTATTTATTTAATAAATTATAAATATCTACCAACAAATAAGACTGTGTATACCATTAAATAAAAATATTTTAGCGAATAAATATTTTAGCGATTAAATATCATCAGTATACAAATGACCATTGACGTGTTCGGACGTAAGTTGGATAAGATTCAAGGTGGTAGTCGAGGTCCTCCCAGTATCGGATATGAAATTACCACTGATGGACATTATAATATAGAAAACAGAAGATTATGCAATATTTCAGTAGGTATTTAGCCTAATAATGTGATGAATCTTGCGAGTTTTAAAAGAGAAAATAAAATTATATTAGACCATCAGGTTAACTTGGAACAAAGAAATAGTAAATAAAGTGACCCATTGGTTAGAAAAATACTAAATATGGAGCGGGATATGAAAATCAATAAAAAGGTGGTGTCTTAGAGCTCTTACATTACTCTTAAAGATAATTAGATAAAATAAATTCGATGGAACCTCCCTTGCACTTGCTTCATTGTCATATTTAGAAATGACGAAAGGCTTAAATACATGGTGTAGAAGCATGACTCTTTATTATATAACTATTTACAATTCAATATTTAATTTGGTGGTCTTTTTAATACCTTAGCTCTATGCTTGACTTACTGTATTCACCTTGTATTATGTTTATTTCTTTATTTCGAATACAATTGTAATCATCATGACGTTCCTCATGATGTGCGTGCGAAGTCAAATTGTTTTGTCGACGTTAAGATGTGTAGTCTCATGTTAGTTTAAGCTCCGCCAACGTCTGTTGGACGTTCTGTCTTAGCACCCATGTGCTTTGATCTTCCTGAAGAGGCCATTATGGTAATGGCGAAATATTGAATTGTAAATAGTTATATATTAAAGAGTCATGCTTCTACACCAAGTATTTAAGCCTTTCGTCATTTCTAGATAAAATAAATGATATTGGTAATAAGTTTAAAGCTATTCTCATAAAGCAAGGATACATACTAAGAAAAAAATTGTAGAAGCGGAGCTCGACAAACGAGCTCGACGTAACTATCCCGGTCAAAAATACGATATTCAAAGCTTTTATGATACATGGCAAGCTAATTTTGTGAAGATAATACCTTATGCTCGCAAGAATAAAGGTTATAGATACATGCTTAGTGTAATAGACATATTTTCAAAGTACGCTTAGGCTGTACCTGTAAACCATAAAACTGGTGATAACGCCATTGCTGTGATGATATATATTTTTCTTGGATGTCGTGTACCGAAAAATTTGTATACTGACAATGGCTAAGAATTTTATAATAAAGCTTTTGAAGATCTTATGAAAAAGTATAAGATTAATTTATACTTCACCTACAATAATCTTAAAGCATCAATATATGAACAGTATAATAGTACTCTAAAGAATAAGATATGGTTCAAGTTCAGCCTTCATAGTAGTTATAAGTAGTTTGATACATTACATAATTAAATTAAAGACTATAATGATAAAAAACATTGAACACCTGCAATGAAACCAAAAGACATTACATCAGCGAACGAAGTAGAGTTTTCAGAAAAATTTTGATTGTACAATAAAAAACATGTAAAAAAAAAAAGTTAAAGTTTGAAGTAAATGATGAAGTACGTTAAGTAAAGTAAAACAATCATTTAAGAAAGGATGAAGACCGAATCCGTCGACAGAGATATATAGGATTGATAACGTATCCAATACAAGACCTATCACCTATCATTTAAAAAATTATAAGGACCAACCTGTTGCCAGTGGCTTCTATGAACTAGGGCTTTCGAAAACTAAATATTCAGACATGATTCTCGAGGAAAAAGTTATAAAAACGCGATAAACAAATGTATGATAATGGTTGGGATTTGATAGTTCTCATGATAGTTGCAATAATAAATCTGATATTTAATTATTAATTTAAAAAAAAGGAATGTGGGCCCCGTACACCGCCCTTATCTGTATGGTTCAACCACCACATTGCCAGTCCATGTTTGTCTCTATTAGTTTATTAAGAAATTTACACTGAAGATCTTTATCGTCTAAGGTAATGTAGCCCCAAGTTAGCGTATCTGTGCTGTAGAGGAGTAACTGACGTTTGTCATCCTGTGGACTGA
This sequence comes from Copidosoma aretas, assembly GCA_030522625.1. Lineage (NCBI taxonomy): Eukaryota > Metazoa > Arthropoda > Insecta > Hymenoptera > Encyrtidae > Copidosoma > Copidosoma aretas. The sequence goes on from JAPYYV010003788.1 coordinate 5,878, forward strand.
GAGTTATCTGTTGCTGCGGCACGATACAATCATACAAACAATGTGTAGTGTGTAGCATGGACCGGATGTTGTTTTTCTGCCACATAACTGTAGACTTGCTGAAGAGACAGCTCCAGTAGTCTTCGAAGACGATTTTAGTCTTTACAATAGCTGATTTGACAAATTTCACCTTCTGTATGAGCTTCTTGTTTTGCACACTAATGCAATACGTCTTACACCGTAGTCCAAAGAATTCCGTCATAATGTTGCCACAGGATTTATCCTTCATCAGCCTAGTGACTTTCTTATTCACCAGAGGCAGATCAAATTAGTTATTCGGTGGATAATCCAATGTGTCAAATCTCTCGATGTTGCTTCATAATTTTGTAGACATTTTGACCAGGAATCACATACATCAAGCTATTCGTGTCTGTGTGAAACAATTTGCACTTGCCAAAACTCTACCTAATGTATACATAGTAAAAGTCGTACATAAGGGTCTCCGATATGTCTATTACACTTAAATCGACGTTGATTGGTTGTCTCACACTTATTTTAGTGCGTGCAAGCTGTGCTGACGCTACAATGTTTTATCACTAACCAAGGTGAATAGTGTATTTATTCGAAAATATAGGTTTAATTTTCTTATTATGCCGATAAATATGGTTGATCTTGAAATAATACAAAATTTATCTCCTGATGCACATTAAATATAAGAAATTATAAAGCGATGGTCCAACCTGTACTATTACCGCATTATAAAGTAATACAGTCACTTTTCAATCCGATGCTTTCTCTTGAAAAACATTGTAATTCAAGCAGTAAAAGTCCTCATATTTTAATCACGTAATAATTTAAGTCCCACGAATTAGCACAGTCAAGGATAAAAAAATATAAAATAAAGGGATGGTTATATAAACGGTTAGTTGCTTTTAAGACATGGTACGGATCACATAAATGCAAAAATGAGTTTGCATTACGATGAGAGCTTTAAGGGCAGAAATCGCTGTACGTATAACAATAGCGTAAATTATAAATATTATACTATGAATGGAAAAACATATTGAAAACGTACGTACAAAAAAACCAGAGAATGTCCAAGTCGTGTAGTATTTGAAAATAAGCTTGTCCGTCATACTGCACATAATCATGTCAACGATTTAGTAAATATAGAAATAAACGAAAAACAAAAAGGTTTTACGAAAGTGAAATAAAAATCGAAGAGTGACTATCCTGATATGGTACATTTAATGCAATTAAGAAAGTATGTAAAACAAAAAAGTAACGAGAGTACAAAATACAACATTGCATAGAGTGTATGCTAACGAATTGGATGACCAGCAGAGTGAACATATAATGTCACTAATGGATTATTGAATAAGAAACGTAATAGTTTTTTTTATTAAATCCCTATAAGTTATTACAAAAATATAAAAGTTAGGGACAAAATATCATCAAAAACCAATCAAGTGATCTATCATGGCCATTTCTAAATAAATACAACATTTATCATGAGCAAAAGCACAGTGCATATTAATTCTCGGATATCCAAACAGAAAATCCTCAATTGTCAAAGAAGACTTACCACCAAAAAATATGTTTTGGAAGGCTGGGGAATCATCTTCGCACTCATTCGCACTCAAGTAGAGACGATCTATTGAATAATACACTGAAAGTCAATAAAAATGATTGATTTCATGGTGGAAAAGATTCTAATGTTTTAGTAGATCACCTCCGAACACTCATTACTAACAAGCTACTGGATGATATCAGGTGCGAAAATGAGATAAACTACATCACTTAAGAACTCAAAGATGCTGGTTACATGTAATAATTAAAATTATTCACTGTATCAAAGGACAAAAATGTCATAAGATCCTATCAAAATACGATAAAATTATGATGGAATACGATCAGAATACGATCAAATACGATCAATAATACAATATCATACGATCAAAATTCGATCAAACATAATTAAATACAATTTTAGACGATTAGAATATAATCTAAATACGATCAAAATACGATCAAAATACGATGGAACACAATCAAATACGATCAGATACGTTCTGAATACGATAAAAATATACGGGCCACGATACAGTGAAACCGCTCGTGTCATAGTAAATCTTGATAATTAAAATGGACAGTACGTAAACTATGGGAATTAAAAAACAGTGGGCATTCAAACACAGCTGTACTGAAGAATTCCCATAGGAGTTTTTCGGCCTGGCGGCGGCTTTCAGACCCTTCAGCCGCATTCCTTCTACACCCTCACGGCGCGGCGCTCCTACTGCCCTATCACCCCTAGTACCCCGCTGTGAGATTTTTACTCCGGAAAAATAATTTCTAAAGCAACTATTGAAATGATAAATAAATAGAAAAGGTTAAGACTAAAATTTTTAAATCCACAATTAAATAAAGAGAAAAAAGTTCAAAACTATAGTTAAAATGATAATCAAATAATGAGAGAAAAAAAATTGGTAACGCAATTCATAGTTATTATTTACCACCTATTCCATGGACTCAAGTTATTCAAGTAGAAAATTTCTGTACAGTCTTACATTGTAATGAGCACAGTTGCCATTGTACACTCCATTATGATGCAGGCAAACAAGGGCCAGCTTTATTTTGTCAGTTAGAGGACAGCCGAAATCTGTGATAGAAGAAACTCTAAATTTAAATCTCTCCAAAATCTTTTTCTCAAGGAACTGAATACATATATTTTTCTAGCATCACGTAGTTGTTCTCAAAGGATCGTGCCTATGGTGTTGTATGGGTAATTTCTTGATTCCCATGGAATACCGTAAAAACTGCGTTCTAGACAAATACTCTCTCTCTTGTACTTGTCTAAGGGTCGTTGCCATGGAAACGGTTCCTTGATTAGACTGGATAGCTAGCTCTTTCAGAACTAAATCGTTGACAGGCCTTTTGAAGCCCAGCATATCAACTATAAAATCTATCTATTTCAGTTTCTTATAACCTTCACGTTCAGCTAATGAGTTATTGGTGAAAATAAATAGCTGTTAAATTTTTAAGCCAAGATTTTTTATCATCATCATCTTTGGTTTAAAGCTTTTGATACTTGACCTCACTCGTAAGTTTGCTAGTGTTTTGTTCATACAAAACATCGATTTTTAAGAGATTTTACAATCTTTACTATCTTTTTCCGTAAACTTCTTTTCTGCCCACTCTTTAGCATGTCTCTTCTCAAATATTTTTCTCTTTACTTGTTGTCGTTTATTCTGTTATTTTTCTCTGCTCTCTTGACGTTTCTCCATGATGGCTGAAAGACGAATGATGTTAGCAGCACAGTACATCAGCCTTTATAGCTTTACCCCGAGCACCACCACCGCCTCTCCACATGAGTTTCTTGAAGTCACCACTCGCTGAACTGTACTGAACAATATAGTCGTGTAGAATCAAGCCATAAGTTGATGGGATAAAGGGAAAATTGTCATGCAATTCGAATTGCAGACGAACATCTACTGGAGTATTCTTTAGCGACTCATTTTGCTTGGAGCAATCAATGACGATGAATGGTGTCTGAGATATAAAATTATACGCATTCAACAAAGGTGCTCCGTCTTTACCATTATATGAATTCTGAAAATTGGCATACATATTATACAACAATGCAGACTGATTATTTGTTGTATAGAGGTAAAGATCGCCGCACAGTGTGCCAAAACGGCAAAATCTTTGTCAAAATAGGATAGCTCCTAATAGAATACCTCAATCTTAATGATTTTTTTTAATTTGTATGTTTTGGATAGTAGATTGAAGGAAAAATATTCCGATGTTGTGCTACGGTATCGGGGTGCAGTAGAATCCCCCATTGTGCCCCAAAACGAGAAAATCATGGTTTTTTTTCAATGACTCATATAATTTCAAGCAAACACAAAATAAATACATTCTTTAAGTTTCAAGGTCATTATAACTGGAAAGTTATGTTATTTCTTTTATATTAAAGATGGTGATAGCAATATGGCAGCCACGATATAAAGAAATATGCATAAATTTAAATATTTGTGTGGAACCTACATTTAATTCTTTACTTCCTATTTGGAATTATGATAAAATTTGTGATCGCAATACGCGAACCACCTTGAAGTGTATCATATTATTTAAAATTAAAAATGTCTGTTGATACAAAATGGCGGAACTTTTATATTCTTACAATCCCTTTTCTATTGGTATCAAATTAAAGGGTTTAAGAAGCAAAATATTGTAAAACATGTTTAATAATTTAAATTTCAAAATGGCTGTCGAAACAGAATAGCGGATTATTAATTATACTACAGCCCCATCAACATGAGTTTTAAATAATGAAAGATAATAAGTAAAATGCAGAAAATTGTAAGAAACTATTTCAAATCCAAAATGGTGGGATTTCAATTTTACAACGACCCAATTGATATGATACGAGTATCAAATTAAATTTCATGAAAAGTATAATAATATTTGCTGGGTAATAAAAATCTAGATTCAAGATAGTGATTGTTGATACAATGACCGATAAATAAATTCACTGCAACCTTTTTGCCATAGATTAAAAATGATAGCAATAAATATATTCTAGACGTACAATCTTTAACATATCTTAATTATAAAAGAAGTCTGTTTATATCCAGGTACCTGAATGTAAAAATATGACAGAGCTGAGGGATTTTTGTTATTACTATAGTAATAAAGCAAAATTCTTTGTGAAACAAAAATTTTAACATATTTGCAATTGTTCTTTGCAGTACCATAAGTTTCTATTCACATACAAATTAAATATATTTAATCATTAAAAGAGCGGGTACCCTATTTGGATCAAAAGTCAGTTTTTTTCTTTGATTTTGGAATACATTTTACATATACAGCCCTAAAAATTTGCTGTTAATTATGCCAAATAAACTCGCCAAGCAAGCTGCAAGCTCAAAAAATAATTGTATCTCATTTATTTTAGTGCATTACTTTATAATCACATGATTTTAATATATTTTAAATGATTTATTTGACAAAATTCCACCGTTTAATAATATGTTAACCGTTTATTATTATTATACCTTACTTTTCTTACTGTTATCATTCAAATAATTCATTTAACTTGAGTCTTATGCTTTGCACAACAAGTGGATAGCAAAATATATCAAGTTATTATATTTAGTATTTTTCTGATGCACTATGACTTTTACTACCGTTCTCAGATCATCATAATTATATTGATCTTCGGTATGATCCTCACTTTCGTTGGACCTTTCACCCTCACTTAAACTGCCATAAGTGCTACCTGTCTATCCGTAGTGTATATTTGCTCTAAAAAAATTTGCATCTATCTTGCCATCTGCAGTACTCCATGGTGTAATTAAAGGTAGATAGCCCTGCTGACAAAGATGGTAATGCACATAGAAAAAATTGAATCTACCTGTATAAGACGTGTAAAGGTGCAACATATTTCTGTCAAGTACTCTCACGAACGGTACTTGACACAATAGTGGCAATTTAAAGATCGGAAGCTAAATAGCTTACTGCAAAGATCTTAACCCCCAATTCCCTATAATTTACTATTTACCTACAATTTCTATTGCTACAAGAGCGTTAATTCTCTCCTTTTTCTCTACGTGTAGAAGCACTGAGCCAAAGTACATTGCACTCTTTACACTTTTAATACACATTTATTGATATTATGCTTAGAGTATTCCCATCTTTGGCTTTTGCCCATTTCCACGGAGTAAACCAGCAGACTTCGCTTTCAAAAGCTCCACAATTTATGACATCTCTGACAGTAGCCAATTACATCATAGTAAGTGTAAACAATCATGGCTGTATTTCAAAAGTTATAAAAAGAAATAAATTTTGGCTGCCATATCAGAACACTAGGCCTGCGCTCTACCAAAAAATATTTATAACTTTTTTCGTCTTGTCTCAATATGTTCGAGTCTCGTCTCGGAAAGTGTTGACTGAGAAATTTTTTTAGTCTCGTCACGTCTCAAACTTGTCTTGATATATCATAAAATTTTCAGACTTTCGGGAGTTTTAAAAGAAAGTTTGAGACTTTTAGGACTCTCGGAACTCTAGAAAGACGGTTCAAGACGTCCCTGAATCTTGGAAGTCTCTGAAAAAAGTAGAGATCTCCAAGACTCTTGAGAGTTGCGGAAGACATTATTATTTTTTCCAAGAACTTTAGATAAAATCGATATGACAAAAAACTATCGAAAGTATCGTCTTGGGTAAAAAGAGTGGATATATATATATATGTGTCGTATAATTAAGAACGGTCTATCTACATACTTATTCTCCGAGTCTCCCGGAGAATAAGAATAAACAGACTTATTGCATGTTTTAGCATTGAAGGTAGCCTGTTTCTACACGATTATTACAATGTTACCGAATAAATGATTTTATTAAGAAAACTATAAGGTTAAAGACCTAGTGGCTTTAAAATGCTTTATCCAATAGATAATTCCCTCATTATTTTGTCAAAAAATTAAAATATTTATAACGGTAGCATTAAATAAACTAAGCTCATACATTAAATAATTAATAAAAAATCAATAATTATAACAATATTTTGATAATGTTAAATAATATTTATAATGAAATCAAAAATTAAGTATTAATGCTTTTTAAACGATGAATTTCTTAAGTATTTCCAAGTAACAATAAGTAAATTTCACAAAAGAAAGAATCATTAAAAAAATTAAAGTTAAAAAAACTTAAAGTGGGAGTTAAAAATAGCCATGCTGTCTTCGACTTGTTTCTTTTAAATAACATCTCTCATCTGATTTAAGGATTCCAAAAATATTATAAATGTATCAACGAAACTTGTCTCGTTTTATTTGTAATTTAATAAAAAAAATCCCTCAGTTATTCAATATTTTTAATTTAAGATACCTGGATATGAACAAATTTTTTTTTATAATCGAGATATGTTAAAAAATGTACGTCTAGAATATTTTGATTGCTATCATTTTTAAGCTATATAAAAAAGGTTGCATTAAATTTATTCATGGATCATTGTATCAACCACCATTTTAGATCTAGCTTCACATTACCAAGCGTATATCATTATACTTTTCATGCGCTTTAATTTGATATTCGTGTCATGTCAATAGGGCCGTTGTGAAATTCAAATTCCGCCATTTCGGATATAAAATAGTTTCTTAAATTCCCTGCATTATACTGATCATATTCCATTATTTAAGTCTCATGTTGATAGGGTTGTGGTAAAATCAATAACTTGCCATTTTGTATTGACCGCCATTTTGAAATTAAAATTATAAAACACGTTCTACTGTTTTCCGCTTCTTAAACCTATTCAATTGATACCCATATAGAAGGGATTATGTGAATATAAAATTTCCGCCATTTTTTATCGACAGACATTTTAAATTTTAAATAATATAATACACCATAAGGTGGTTCGTGTATTGCGAACACAAATTATATTGTAACTTTAATTAGGCAGTAAAGGATAAATGTAGGGTTTACAGAATATTTAATATTATTCATATTTTCCTCTATCCTGGCCGTCATATTGCTACCTCCATCTTTAATATCAAAGAATGAACATAACTTTTCAGTTATTTTGACCTTGAAACTTAAAAATCGAATTGATTTTGTGTTTGCTTGAAATTATAAGAGACAGTTAAGCAACTTTTCAAATTATCTGAGGGCACTGATCACTTCAATTATATATATAAGAGACAGTGCCAAAAAAAAACAAAATTTTTTCATTTTTGGGCACTTTGGGCGGGTTGCACTGCCCTCCCAGTGCTATAGCACAACATCGGAATAATTTTCCTGTAATCTACTATCCAAAACCTAGAAATTAAATAAAAACATTATTAGGATCGGAGTTTTTCGTCAGAAGCTATCTTATTTTGCCACAATTTTTGCCGTTTAGGCACACTTTGCGTCGCAGGTAGAGTTAAAATTAGTATAATTAACTTTATCACTTCATTCAACATTTTTTTTACAGTTTGAGATTGCTAATTCAATATCTTTACAATATATTGTATTGTAATATCGAACTTAGCTTTGTGGAAAACAGTCAAGACTGTTTTTGCTTTATTACGTTTTTCCTTTTTATGTTTGAAGATGAAATAATTGAATTTACAACGGGAGTTTTAAGTGTAATTTTACTTTTTATATGTGCTAAAAACCTTAGTTGAACTTGTAAATTATCCATATTAAAATTAGTGCTATTTATATCTGAATGATTATGTGATTCACTTAAGCAAAAAATTTTACCCGCTGCTGACTTAATTAAAATACTTTGTAAAGGTATTAAACGATTTGTTCTTTCTTGACCCGAGCGTCGATGTAGTTCAGCAACAGGATGATTTCAAACATCGTAGAAACTGTTTCGAGAATAAGTCTTTGAATTTAAATCTTCAGCTTCCGATCCTGTCTCATCGGAGTACTTCTATTTACGAGGAATTTTTATTTTTCCCTTCACCTCTGGACTTCTTCATTCTAGCGAATAAAAAAAAAGGTATTGTTAGAAAAAGCTGCTTTAGTACTTAACTTTATAAGTAGGTATGTAATACATTAATAATTTTTACCTACTTCTCGCGATGCTGTTTCGATTGAATCCCTAATTTTATCGAAGATTTTTTTCGATCAATACTGACTTAATGTTTAAGTTAAGTAGTTTGCTAGATTTTGTTTACCTAAAACTGTAAAATTTGGACGTCAAAGAGCGCTTACTAGCTGTTCACATGGCACTAAAATAACCTTTAAAACATAAATAGCTTGTGACGTTTCAAATTTTTGCAAACGATTATAATAGTCCTTGATCACGGATATTTTCTCATCTTAAATACTTTCTGATGTTTCAAGCGATTCGGACATTGTCATCTGTATGCGTTTACAATGTATTATAAAGCGTTTGATTGATTTAACTTGAATAGCCAACCAAGTTGAACACAACAGCAAAAGCATTTGGGTTCGAATATTTTGTAACTTGTTATATTTGTCTGTAGGTAATACTATATCTTCGTAAATAGATTTACATTTTGAGGATTCATAAATTATATAAACAACATTTTTTAATGTGGTTAGTGCATCAATAATCAAGTTAGATTTTCGAGCGATTTCCTGCAAGCACAAGTCCAAAGAGCGATTTGACTGAGCAATTAATACAAATCGATTTATGATATTTCTCACGTACACTTTGTTGAACACCACGAAATTTTCCTGCCATACTAGAAGCTCCATCAAAACAGAGTCCTTGTAATAAATTAGGATCGAGATTTAAACATATACATCCATCGACCATGATTTGGTATCAGGTTTCTACTCTAGCAGTATTGAAAACTTGGTTTAAAGTCAAAAGGTGGTGCGATAGAATGGTCTATAATACGTCAGTAGACACCAAGAGAATTGGTGCTTTTTTTGACCCCTGACTTCAAAACAAGTTTTCAATACTGTAAGAGTATAGAAGCTTTTGTTCGATTGCATTCTATGAAACTGACGTACGTACTAGGTAATCCTGCATTCAAACAGTTCAATAAACTACTTCTTAAAGATAGTATAATAAAGCCATGGTTTAATCTGTGATTTTAGCTATTCAAGGTGAGTTATAATTTCTAATTCATCACAAATCTTTCGTGACCCTACTTGCGACCGACGAATCATTAAGAGGAGTGACATGATCAAACTGTGTGATCCAAGAAACAGATTATCTTATATAGCACGTAAAAAAAACATTCGTACATTCAAATTTTGACGGCCTTGCCCCCTAGGCGGAGAAATAAGCCCCATTACCTAGCAATCGATCGAATTGCGGCACGTGCCAAACGGAAAGTCACTGAGGAAACGCTGGGAATCCCAAGGCCACAAAGTGCGCTTCTGCGCGCATCAGCGCTGGCGAGAAATCACATGCCCACGTGGTAAGCCGTATTACCTATCTGCGCAGCGAATCCCTGAACGGGAAAATCACACGCACGGGCGAACGCCAGGAATGAGAGAGAAAAAGGGAAACGCGAGCTCTTCCACTACTGCGTATTCAGACGCGCATGCGAGTGATGCGAGGAAAGCCGGTAATTCATCCCCCCCTCCTTTGCGCTCGCAGAGGAGAAATAAACTTAAGGCTGTCTCGGCAGTTTTTTCCGGCGCTCTCTATTAAATTCCGAAATCAGCGCGAAGGAAGGAATTGATCTTCGCGAGAAAGATGTTTGTTATTAGAGAAAGTCTCAAGGAATCCTTGTCAGCGAACTCGAGCGGGGTGAGGGGGAGAAAAAAATTATGCAGCTGGTGTAGACCGGGAAAATGCTTATTTGACTAGGCGTCGCTCGCGCCAGCCAGCAGGAACACTGGAATTACGCGTATGTGCCAGGGGTTTATGAGAAAAATATAATGCTTGCCACGACTTTTCTGGGAAAGTTGTCCGGACATTTGAGGTTCAGATGATCCAAAACGTTATACAATCCGATTAAATCTTCGTAAATTTCTAAATCTTTGATACTTATGTAGTGCAAACAAACTAAAATTTGCTCATTTCCATCTCTATCTGTAGTAGCATTGAATATCACAGAAGAAAAAACGAAGCAGTCGTGGGACTATCGGGAGACGCTATGTTTATCAAGCGATAGAAAAAATTATCATCTATTAAAAACATAGCAATCTGATATCAGCTCAGTTGACGCATATCTCGCACATCATAAGTATACAGTCTAAATGTCGATAGGAATCTGTACTAAATTAAGGAAGTTAGTCAAAGAGCAGGACTATGTAATTCTTAAAAAATTATTTTGAAAAATTGTCCAATATTTTGGCAACTTCATATTGCTATTTTCAGGGCTACATTTAAAATTTACGGTCGTACAAAGGATGATTAAATAACACATTAATAAGTGCCATCGGTCGACTAAACAACTTATCTAATGTAAAGATGAAAACCTAATTGAGTCAGAAATTCCAGCCAGTTTTGTACTTTGTCTTTAATTAAAATATTACCACGAGAATTAGTAATATTGATTCTAACATAGAATGAAACGTTTCTAAAACATTTAATTCAAAACTTCAAAACGTGTCTTCCAAGTGCTCAGGAACGTGACTAATACGTCTTGAAAACCATAAAATGTCCGTAGTTGAGCTTAGCATAAGTTTGTATGAAACTTTTCAGAAACGTTTCTGAAATGTTTCTAAAATGTACCTAAATTTAGTGTAAACTTACAAGCAAAATGAATAACAATTTTTATTCATATCTTAGCAATACGTCAACTCATAAAAAATTATAATAATAAGAGTATAATAAAAAATACAAAGAAAAAAAAAATCACTGGGCTGCGGACATGAACTGAGTCTGTCTGGATGAAAATCAAACATTTCTTTTCGACTTGGCCAGAGTAAATGAAATTTTTGATATACAAAATAAGGTTTATATAAGGTACTAGTATACCATTATTCTTGTTTTCCATAATTGCAACTGCATTAGTACAAATGTAAATCATTATAATATTTTTTTAATTCGACGATGTACTCATCAATATATATTTAAATAAAAAAACGAGTTTACAAGTTAATCTTCACAATTTTATTCGTCAGGTGTTACAATTGTTTCGGCACACAGTACCTTCCTCAGACACAGAGGTTTATAAACTAAAATGTTTTCATCATATAAAATTTCTTAGAAACTAATAGACATTATAATATTTAATACAAATTTTAAATCGAAATACAATATTAAAAATTCAATAGAAGTGATTAGTAAAATTAATAATTTGGAGGTTTATGACGGTTGTAGAATGGTATCATTTGATGTCAAAAACCTCTTTCCAAGTGTACCAGTCAAGGAAGTGTTGGAAATTGTAGAAGAACTGATGATACAGA